>APFE030962719.1:1476-42194 GCA_000404065.3 Pinus taeda | reverse complement strand
GCCCCATAGAAGCCCACTATTATTATTGTTGTGCCCCTACAATATTATTGTTATGTAGGCTCTGATTGTATTGGGACCACTTAGACTCCTATATATAGAAAGGAGGTCTTGTCATTTGTATCATCCAAGGATTATTCATTTGTATAATGTAAAGGAGGTTTCCCCCTCGAATAGACTGATTTTGAAGTCGTTGATCTATATTTTCTATCTTTTTGTGAGTTGGTTTCATAACATTTGGTATCAGAGCTTTGAATTCTAGGGTTTTGCTGCTCCAAACAGGTCATCGTGGAATTTTCGCTATAACTTTTTCTCTACGAAGTTTCAGAAGATAAAAAAAAATTAAAAAAAAACCCATTTGAGCTGAAATCATTCTGAACCTCAGGTTAAAATTTAAGATCTTGTCTCACTATATTTTCAGAGATATCATCTGAAGCATTTAGGGTTTTTTCAAGTTCCAAAATTCCATCTCAAATAGGTCATTGTGGCATTTTGGCTATAAATTTGTTTCTACTAAGGTTCGGACTTTGAAATTAAAACCCATTTGAGACTAAGTTTTTGTAAAGCTCGAGACCGAATTTAAGATCTTATTTTGCTATATTTTTAGAGATACAATCCAAGTCATTTAAGGTTTTGTAGGCTCCTGAATTATATCTCAAATAGGTGACCTTGGGAAAATCATCATAACTTTCTCCGTGAGCCTTAGATTGAAGTTCCATAAGATGTTACAAATATAGGATGGACTTTACTTTTCTTTGTATTGTTTTCATGTCCGAAGGTTGAAACAGTGACACATGACACTTTGTACAAATTTATCCTACTGAAAAAGTATATAATCAGGTCATCTTGGGAGGTTGGGAATAACTCTTTCTTGGAGAATCCCATTTTGATCAGACTGGTGGAATTGGAAAGAGGACACAGAGGGCTATCGCAAGTCACAATTTCAGACCTTGGAGATCTAAAATTTCAGAGATACAATAGATTCAAGATCAAGCTGCTAAAAGCAAGAGAAAGAATTACTCAAATCAAGAAAATAGAAACACCTAGTAAGAAAAATTGGAGGGATGATTTGAAGAATGTTATCGAAGATATGATCAATAAAATAAATGGTATAGAAGAAAAAATGAATGGGAACCTAGAAGATTTGAAGAAATGCATGTAAGGTTTGAAGGAAGGTGGGACAAATTCACTACAACAAAGGCTTCCTAATGTTGAAAAGGTAGTAGAGGAAATAGGACACAACAAATGTTAATCATGATTTCATAGACTCTAACGTTGGATTGAAGACCCACCATATTCCAAATGTAGATATGAGTAAATTTGATGGCAAGGATCTGGTAACTTGGATACTACAGATGGAGCAATATTTTGATCTACATGATGTGCAACTGCCACAAAAGGTATGTATTGCATCTTTATATTTAGAACAGAATCACTTTGTATGGTATAGAAGGATTTGCTCTCTTAAACAATTAGTCACCTGGTCAATTTACACAGAGGAAATAATAGCACATTATGAGGATACAAAGAGAAACATCTTCTTTAGCCAATTAATAAATCTAAAACAAAAGGGTTCAATGGCAGAGCACATTGAGGACTTCCAAAAATTGAATATAAGGGTAAATGATAATCCAGAGAAGCATAGGATTGAAGTCTTCATAGGTACTTTAAATGATAACATCCAACATGAGGTTCGCCTTTGGGAATTGATTCATTGGAGAAGGCATACAGGTTGGAAAGAAAAATTGAAAGAAAAATTATGGAAAAAAAAAGCCTACCACTCATAAATATAAAGATGGAAGTGTTGTTGCTCCTAGCCTTTCACCACTACAAGGTTGACACCACAACAATTGGAAGAAAAAGAGCAAAAGGGCTTTGTTACAATTGTGATAGAAAATACACTAAAGGTCATAAGTGTGTTGGGAAGCAATTAATTTACATAGATGGGAAAGAGGAGCAAGAAAAGGAGCAAGAAACGTCAAAAGAAGAGAATATAGACCAGGAACTAATCCCATAGAAAGAAGAAATGAATCTTACCATATCTTGTAATGCATTGACAGGAATTACCACACCTCAAACTCTCAAGATATAAGGGCATATCAAGAAGAAAAAGGTAATAATTTTTATTGATTCGTGTAGTACCCATAATTTAATCCATTGTAAGATAGCCAAGGAATTGAATTTCTTCCTATATCCAACACGAGAGTGTCAAGTAATGGTTGCAAATGGAGGAACCATAAATTTCTCTGGAAAGTGTCATAATATTAAGCTATCCATGGGAGAATATGTCTTGAATAGTCCAATGATTTCCATTTCAATGGGTGGTGCAGATGTTGTAAGAGTCCAATGGCTATACAATATTTGGGTACGATAGCTTTTAATTTTCAAAAAAAATTCTTGAATTTGTTTTGGGAAGGAAGGGAAGTTGAATTAAGGGGTATCGCAGGGAAACTGGGAAAGATAATCATCTCTAACAACATGACAAAGCTTCTAAAGAAATAACAATGGGGTGTAATTGCACAATTATGTTCACTTGAGGTCCCACATCGAAATCATCTATTTCTCTAGATCTCCAAAACATTTTGGACAATCATTCCAAAGTATTTGAGATTCTCAAAGGCCTCCCACCTATTCATGATCATGATCATGCTATTCATTTGATTCCAGAAAGTGTTTCCCCAAACATCAAGCCTTACAGATATCCATATGCCCAAAAGAGTGAAATTGAATGTATGGTTGCAGAAATGTTAGAGGTTGGTATAATTCAACCAAGTCAAATTTATTTCTCTACTCAAGTGGTATTGGTACACAATAAGGATGGATCATGGTGCATGCGTCCGAATTATAGGGATCTCAACTAGCTTACTATTAAAGATAAATTTCCCATTCCTATCATTGATGAATTATTGGATGAATTACATGGAGTAATTTACTTCACCAAGTTGGATCTTCATTCAAGATATCATCAAATCATAATGAAGACTGAAGACATTCCAAAAACCAAATTTAGAACTCATTAGGGTCATTATGAATGTTTGGTCATGCCTTTTGGCCTTACAAATGCACCTTCTACATTTCAGGGTTTGATGAATTTCATTTTCAAACCCTTCCTTAGAAAATTTGTGTTAGTATTTTTTGATGATATACTAATCTATAGAAAGTCTTGGAAGGATCATTTTCAACATGTTGACAAGGTGCTCAAACTATTGGAGGAGAAAAAAGTATATGCAACAAGCTCCAGATGTTTCTTTGGAGTACAAGAGGTGGAATATTTGGGTACTCAATTAGCTCATAACTCATCTTATCATCCTCAATCTGATGGGGAAATTAAGATAGTGAATAAATATTTGGAAGGATATCTTCGTGGATTTTTTTATGATAAATAGACACAATGGGTCAAGTGGTTGCCTCTGGCTAAATGGTGGTGTAACACTTCCTTCCATACTGCAACAAAAATGACCCCATTTATGGCACTTTATAGATATCATCCACTATCCACCACATCATATTTAAAAGAAAATTATAATGTTCAAGTAGTGGAAGATCTCGTCGAGCATTAACAACAAGTTCTCAAATTCTTAAAGGATAACGTTGCTTTGGCGCAGAATAGAATGAAACAACAGGCAAATCAACATCGCAACGAAAGAAGTTTTGATGTAGGTGATTGGGTATTTCTACGACTACAACCATACAAACAAATGTCCCTCAAGCAAGCTAAGAACGATAGTAAATTATCACCAAAGTATTATGGTCCATACAAGGTGTTACGAAATATTGGTACAATGGCATACAAATTGGAGCTTCCTGAATCTTCCCGAGTGCACCCAATTTTCCATGTTTCATGCTTAAAGAAGCTTATAATTGAGAAGATCACAGTTCAAACAATATTTCCAAAACTTGATGAGGAAGGAAAAGTCATATTGGAACTAGAAGCATTCACAAAAACAAGAAACCGACAACTACGAAATTGATCAATTTTAGAGTATCTCATCAAGTGGAAGAACTTACCCGCTAAAGATTCCACATGGGAGGATGATAATTTTATACAGAAGCATCCAGAACTACTCAAGCGTTGAGGACAAAACTTTTTGAAGGAGAGGGGCATTTTAGTTCCCTATACTACTAGTGTGACCCCTTATTGTTATTAGTGCAACCCCCTTATTATATTATTGTGCACATATAGTCCCCATGTTGTTATTATTATGCCTCACAGAAGCCCACTATTGTTATTGTTGTGCCCCTACAATATTATTGTTATGTAGTTTCTGATTGTATTGGGACCCCTTAGACTCATATATATAGAAAAGAGGCCTTGTCATTTGTATCATCTAATAATTGTTCATTTGTGTAATGTAAAGGAGGTTGCCCCCTCAAAGAGGCTGATTTTGAAGTTGTTGATCTATATTTTCTATCTTTTTGTGAGCTCATTTCATAACATTTATTAATGGGGTTGTGATAGTTTATGTAACTATGGTTTGTAATGAAAAAATCATTATTTTTTTCATTTTCGTTTTTTTTACCTTCTATTATAACCAACTAATTATAAGAGAAAATCCTTAATATATAATACTACATTTTGATATTGAAATATTTTTTAAAATAAATTTAGTACTATATGATCTTAATTGGATCATTATATTGTTTATCATCCATCTCATTTCGTTTGGAGTGGAAAAGTGGAGGAACTAGCTCACGACACCATTTTTACTCGCAAGACCCAGTTTGGCGAAATGAGGTTCAAAAATTTTCGGGAGAATTTTGAGGCATCAAATGAAATCTTTTGGGGGTAAAAATTTACCTCTTAAGCATAGCATATTTTCATGATATTCTACACATAGCTATATTTCCAACGACGCAAGAATCACATGAATCAGAGTCTGTATGCTAAAGTTATGCCACTCAGAAGTTAACATTCATGTTTTCACACTTATAATTCTGGAGGATATCGTGTTAGCCCCCATTATTCAGGGAAAAAGGGGCTAGCCATGTGTCTGTGATGTAAAAGAATCTAGAAGAGTTTATTTTGTAACTCTAGTTAAGAGTTTATGTAATCAAATTTAACCACTAGTAGGTTATCAGGCTGTGTTATAACCAGGCCAATATGAGGAAGATGCATTATATTCTTTCGAGATCATTTTGTTCCATAGTTGAGCAAAGATAGCCATGAGATATAGGAGCTAGAGCACAAAGAGAGGATATGTGCACTATAGTAGCCCACGGTCCACAGACATTACTTCTTTGTATCTACAGCCATATTTCCAAACGAAGAAAGAGAGCAAAGCGACCTCACCTTCTAGTTGGGTTTTCTCCCGAAAGGGTTTCACAGAGAGCATATATTGTGTATTATGTGTGTGTGAGATTATTTTTTTGTTCTCTACTTTTGCTCTTGATTCACTTTTACATGCATGCACTAATTACATTTAATTTTACAGATCTAGAAATTAAATAAAACTATAATAGTGTAGAATCTTAGAATTTTCATATAATATTATCAAATCTATTATGACAAACTGTTTAGTGGAATATACACGGTAGTTTATGGATCACTATATTTACTTGTAGTGAGCCAATTGTTATTTTTTGTAATTTTCATTATTGGCTTTCCACTTCCTATTATAACCTATAATAAAATTATTGAACCAATCATTAATAGATACTTCCTATTGAAATATTTTTAAAATTAAATTGAAATCCCTTTCTTTCAACTTATTCATCTCTACTTTCCCTAGTTTTATAACTAGCACAACCACATAGTAAATGTGGTTGATATAAATCAAAGGCTTATATCAATCACATGCACAACCACATTAGTAAAAATATTGTTAATTAAATAAATATTGTTAATTCATTGGAGTACTCCACACTCATGGTCATAATGTGATTGGGCGAGGTGAACTCATAATTTCCCGGGACGTATTCTTGCTCCCAACCCTCCCTAAGCTACAAGCCCCAGTCATTCTAGTTAGAAATAGATGGCTTCTTGACATTGCCAAGTCTATTAAACTCATTCCTTAAATAGGATTCCTTGCATCAATGACATTAACTGATGCAAAAGGATTTGTAATATTCATGACTTCAATAATTTTTCTAAATATTGTTGTTGGTGTTCTTGAGAAAGGGGTTTGAACAGGTATGTCTGAGGTATTAGAGAACCCCTTCCCATAAATAAGATCTGCAACAATATGCCAAGCTTTCTCCCACATAGTCCTACATCTATCTGATGTAGAGGAACCATTTTGAGATGCTGACACACAATATTAGCACACAATTAGACTATTCATCTTAAAGACATTGAAGAGACAAAAAATAAATAAAACTGAAATATTACATAAAAAATGATCATCCCACATAAATAACAAACTCAACATTGAACATGTGTGTGATCATCGCACATAACTCTTGCACTCTCTTTGTAACTCAAACTCTCACCAAAGAGGATAAGTCCTAACTTTAGTGGGAGAGCTAAAAGGCAACTCTTAGGCAAGCCACCCACTATTACCTTGTTGGCCTTGCCTCTCACTATAAGGCTAAGAAAAAATGGTTCTTAAATTGAGGGTGTTCTTAGGGGTTGAAATTGTATGACTTGGTTTGACTAAGGCAACTTGATACTACCCACTCATAGGTGTAAATAAGAGATGAAATTGCCAATTATGCATAAGCATTAAGATATTCAATTTAGACAATAATGCTTATTCAAATAATGTGCTTGGAATATTAAAAACAAATATTGTTCAAACTCTCATACATTTCGAAATCAATGTGAAGCATGATATAATGATCATTGGAAACAAAAAATCACACTCAAATGTTGACCATATCATCAATTTGAAAAGTTATCATCAATGAACTGCTAAGAGTTCAATTTGATCTCAATAAATTTTCCAAGAAGCACAACATATACTATGGTTATCAAAGAAAAGAGTTTCACGGTTTTATTTCATTCCATAGTGAATATTAAGTAAACAATGATCAGATCGTTACTTTGAGAGAAAATATGTGAATACACTGGAAATTCACCCTTGTAGATTTAAAGCATATTGTAACCTGGAAACATTAATCTAACATGAGAAAATATGAAACAATTTCAAAAGCATTTGCCACAGTGAATTAGGATAAATTGTTTCTAATATTCAAATAATTGTATTGCTATTATCATATGTAGAGATTAACCTCAGAGTAGAGAAAATAGTGATCAATCTTATAACAAGTGAGATCATATCATGCAATGTTACCTTACAAAGGATAGCAAATCAATGCATCAAATTAGACCGGAACATCTCATTTAACTTAGATTTTATGCTGCCAAAACAATGGTTAGTTCAAATACTCAAAATTCCATTGGAAGTATAGATCATTTGGAAACTTCCTAAAATAATAACACCAAGCATTAGGTATCAAATAGTATGAGAAATTTCAACTCTCAACTTGTTATCAGACCTGACCAATTCAACTATCTAATATGAAACTTATTTGACAATGGTGCTCAAAAACCACAGAAACATAAGCATGCAGAATTATGTTCAAAGCATTAAAGTTCTCAACATGTAGCCGTAATAGTGGAAAGTATGTCAATAGAAGAGTAATCATAGGTATGTTTAGTTCAGCAAACAATGAGAGAATGGTCTCATATATTCATTGTTGGCCCTCAGTTTTGGTCTATTTTTGTTTAGGGAAACCTACTTAATAGTTATATTTTCCATCCATTTTCCATCACATCCATCTCATTTTGATGTATTTTATGCATATTTAGGTGTTTAATTTTAATTTTGCAATTTCTAGAAGTTTTTATGAAAATTGAGTTTCAAGTGCAATTTTGCACTGAATCAGAAATTCTCGTAATAGCTATGTGGATGACATGTTTGCAAGACACTTGGGCTCTAGTTTGATGCATGGATAGACAACTTGGGAACTAGGACTAAGCTAACTCCACTTGGTTCGGCCAGAACAAGCTTTATTAGGCCTGGTCAAGGCTGGTCAAGGCTGGTCAAACATGACTAGTCACCAGAAAATCCCTAGGAAATAGGGCAGTTTTGAGACTTTATGGGATTGACCATATTTCTTGGGATGAATTAGATGAGTTCGACTTAGATAGGTGAATATGAGCAGATATGATTGTTAGAAAGATTATAGATCAGTTTGTTTCATAAAACCTCTATTTAAAGCCAAGACTTTGATGGCTTTTGTGATGGAATTTGTATGTAACTTTTGTATAATTGGAGTTGGGAGCTAATTTGAACAACTAGTTTCATTCCAATTTGTTATTCATGCTTGGTTGATTTACTGAAGTTGTTGTAGCTGAGATATCTTCAAGTGTGCAAGGCAAGGGTGGAGGGCCCCCACACCAAGCTAAGTATACTTCTTGGTTCAATTTTCATAGTTTTCATAGACTAGTTTTTGTTTCAAATGTCTTTAGATGTGTGATGATTGTTGAATGAATATTGGTATATATTTATTATAAATATATATGAAACCCTTTGTCGTTTGTTCTTGAAGTGACCATTGACACTACAAGATAGAGACTTTATAGCCCTCCGAAAAAAAAGAAATTTTGAAGTTTAACAACTATAACTTGGATTTACAAAAATCCTTGCCGGATTTTCTCTAATTATAACCAAAATTTCCATAACTTTTTGGGCAACTCCTCCGCCTCGTTAGGTTGGTTGTACTCTATTTATTTATTTATTTATTTATAGATTCGGGTGACTTTACAGGATAGAGACTTGTAGCCCTCTGAAAAAAATGATTGCTGGAGCCTGGAGGGTTACTGAGCTGGTCAGTGGATATGCGTAAGCGATTCGTCAAATTTTACAGCATTGTTCGGTCGAAGACTGCGACATAAGGAGATGCCACACGATGATTTAGATGATGGGTTTTAACAATTGTATATTTTTACTTAAAGATTAATTTCATCAATTTAGTTATTAATGTTTTGAAAAAGATAAAAACAAAAGGTAAAAAAAAAAATTGTATTTTTTGCCTTTTTTAAGAAAAAAAAGAAAAAAAAAACATTTATTTTAAAAAATACATTTCATTTTAGAAAATACCTTAAAAACAATATAATATTTTATTTAATAAAGAGCTGAGAGAGTTTGATATTCTATTTAATAAAGAGCTGAGAGCGTTTATTGTAAGGGTTAATATATTTTTAAATGTAAAAATAGTAACTTGAATGCTTATTACACTTCAAAACCGTGGGAATAGAAACATACGATTCATCCGAGTGCAGACAGAAAGAGATTCGACCAACCATGTGTCTTAGTTGTGAATCACACTTAAAAGTACGGAAAAGCGAAAACGCTGAAAATGAAATACACGATTCTTAAAGAGATTACATTTTTTTGCTTAGACTGTAAAATTACAAAAAGCCGTACATCCTGTTACGTTTGCGATGTTCTTGGTTTACTGTTTACTGTTTTTGCAAATATGAGATCCAATGGATATGATAGGTTTACTCTTTTTGCATTTTGTAAGGTGTGGATGAGATATCCGATGGATATGATAAAAAAGACCATAAATCATTGGCTCATTTGCATATATACGGATAATTGACTCACTTACATACTGCTTAATATTTGATTATATGTACCAATAATTTGCTCACTGCTGGATATTTGCCTATAAATAAGTAACCCAGGTAAGGTGGATCTCGCAGAATTTCAGTTCATTAATTTTGAGCTGCCTCAATTTTTAGTATATCATATCATATCGAGTAGGAATGGCTATGGCTCTGGTTTCTATCGCATCGCTGGCTCCCATATGACGCGTGCACAAATCGTTGGGGAGTCCTAGTGAGGTTATGGGCGTCAGCAGAACGATCTCAACTTCGTTCCGCATGTGTCGGACAATCACTATATCCGATGATGGTGTACAGAGACGCATAGCCAATTATCATTCCAACCTCTAGGACCATAATTTCATACAACCACTCTCATGGCCGTCAATAAATCCCATGCTATTGGGCCATGAATGGGGTGGCCATCAATAAATCCCATGCTATTAGGCTATAAATAAACGGGTGTATATGCCTACCGTTCGATTTTGCTAAGGTCGAAATCAGTAAGTATATACACTCGCCGTTCATTTATGTCCTGATAGCATAGGGAATATGGCTCGCCCCCTCTCAACGCCTTATGGGGGTAATTTTCATCTTTGAAGTTTTTCTTTCGTGTATTCCTTCTTCACTTACAATTGAAATTCCTTTTATTTACATTAGTTAATGTATATTGGTGGATCAGTGAACTTCGTACCATGAACATGTCAGAAACTTATTGGAGAAGTAAAAGAGCAGACACCCCCACAAATGCATGTTTGGTTGTGGTAAAGGGTTGTTTGCCTATTTGTGTGCAGATTTGAAGCAGAGATTGGAGATCAAGCTATTTGGATCAAGATTGCTCAACTCGGGTCAACATCAACCACCGGTCTCTTGTCAGCTTTTTCCCTTCCTTTTCTGTTTCATATAGTCGTATTATATTATATATTATATTATAGATAGTTCATTAAGCCAGCATTGCCAGTATATGGAGCCAACGCCCACTTGTGCTCATTTTAGTGCTACCAACTCTTCTACCCCCTAGATATACAGCCTGCCTCACTTACCCCACTTCGGATGGAAGAAGGACTTACAATAAATAGAGGAGCCGTTGGACGGGTGGGCATACGGCACACAGGCTTCCATAACACTTGCTTGAGGAATCATAGTAGTAGCAGTGGCACTATTCCTCTCTTACTCTACCTACCTACTATGTGCCTATGTTACCAAAAACGAGAAACGGGAAACGAAACGAGAAACGACAACAGGACAAGAAATGAAGTTTGGAGGTTTCGTATTCAAGAAACGAGGAGAGAGAAAAAAACAAGAAAAATGTGAAAAACATAAAACAAAGCACACATCATCCACATTCTCCAATAATGTGGTTCATACGTAGTTGCTCATAGGCTTTCGTTGCTCAAATAGACCATTTTCAAATATTCATAGTGAGAAACAAAGCTTGTGTTGCTTACATAGTTCATTCTCAAATACCCATGTTTGATCCTCTAACAGTGAAGAAACCTTTGACATTGAATTCAAGCTTGATTTGACCTTTCCATTTCCACTTGATTTGGACCTAGTGAGAGTGGGATTTTTTTGAAGGCCATATCCCTAGAAATTCCTTGATGAGTACATAATCTCGCATATCATGTGTATATTCTCCCATATTATTTGAGCGGACCTCAAATTTGGGCTATATTGTAGTATTTGGTAGGCAACTACCAGACAAAAACTTAAAAAAATTACTATCAAACTTTATAGTTAATCCATTATAATAATAATTAATCTTTATAATAATAAAAATAATATATAATGTAACCGTGTGCATTTAAATTTATAGTTTTGTATAAAAAACTATTATTAAATATTAAATACAATAAAACTATATAAAAAACTCTACACTAAATATACTTGTAAATAAAACTAATACAAAAATTAAGAAAACATAATTAAAACATTAAAAAACATAGCAAGAGACAATGTTGTTAAAATTTCTAAATAGACAATATTGTGTAAGAAATTTTAGGCTAAATACAATGACCATGAAACCACCTCTAAAAATTTAGATTGGGCTCAAGGTTACAATGAAACCAACATTACAAACGAGCCAATGACCATGAAACCACCTCTAAAAATTTAGATTGGGCTCAAGGTTATAATGAAACCAACATTACAAACGAGCGAGAGCAACATTTCTCGGAAAACTAACCTTTGCCTTTTTTATTCTGCTCAACGTCCAATTGTAATAAGACCAGCATTACAAAGGAACCAGAACAATGTTTCTCAGAAAACCGTGTCAAAAAACCATTCGTTTCTCAGAAAACCGTGTCAAAAAACCATTCGTTTCTGGAGAAACCGGTTTCATGGGTTAAAAAACGAAAACGACCGTACAAAACGGCGTTTTCCGTACCGTTCCGTTTTCTTTGCATTTTTTTCCAGAAACGAATGCTCCCGTCGCGTTTCTGGTAACATAGCTATGTGCAACCAGGCATAATACCTAAGCGTCAACCTTTCGCACTTCAGCAATATCTATGTTTCCCCGACCAACAAGTGAAAAGAGCTCTACCAACTTGACTTACCTTATTACTTGCCTTCCCTTCTAAGCGTGCCTTAGTGACTGGCTTATGAGAGAAAGTTATTCCACCCTGGACTAGACTGGACCGAGTGGGTGGACAATCATGGCTTAAAGCTAGGGTCCAATTAGGAGGACTCTATATCATCTCGATACATAAAAAAAGGGATGGATGGAATAAATGAACAAGCGTTATATATGATGCACCTGAGGATCATCGCCATACACATGGTTTCATTCACGCTAGGAAGGGAATGTCACTCTGGTAAGGCAGGTGATCAATTCAATCTCGGTAAAATATGGAGAATTAATCACTCCCTGCAATGATCTCCTTATGCGCTTCTCTGTAGTCGATAGCATTGAACGTTGGGAATCGATAGGCATTTCAAAAGTGAAATAAAATCAGCGCTGGATTATGTTTACAAGTCGGTCATCGCAGCGTTGTCATCATTATTTATTTATACGTTATAAATTTCCCACTGGTTTTTTTTCTACTATCTATTAGAAAAATTTTGTAATATTTTGATAAATTCCGGTTGAGATTTTTGTAAATCCAAGTTATAGTTCTTAAACTTTTCAATATTTTGAGTGTTCTAGAAGTTTTTGATGGTGCTGAGTCTATTTCCACTTTAAAAAACATGATTTAAACATTCCTTGCCCAAGATTTGTTCAAAAAAATTTACCCAAATTCCAACCAAAAATAATCATCTGATACTTCGACCTAAAATAAACATCCAAAAAATTCGACCTAAAATAATCATCTCAACAATTCCTCCAACTCAATAAACTTGTCTTATATTTTTTTTCTCTCCATCCATTCTCTTTTAAATATATACCTTTCCATATCCTCCTATATTTTTCCAAGTATTTCCACCTTCCCATCCTCGTATATTTTCTACAATATTTGTTCCATTGCAATCCTCATACTTATTCTCTTTAATATATCCTCATACTTATTCTCTTTTTTGAAATAAACTTCGTTTTCATTTAAACGAAAGCTTTCATTTACATAGCTTTTCTTCTAATATGCCCATCCCACAAAAATATGTCTAAAAAAAACTAGCGGCTAATCAGTAAGAAGACCAATCCTCATATGCGTGCTTATTCATATATATATATAAGATAATAATATCCTCCATCTTCAATTGAACAATTATTTCTGTTAACCGTATGCAAGATACCATGTCATGTTTTAGTTGCCTTACTTGAGTCCATACAAGAGGCTGCAAATATAAATTTATTTCTATAATCTTCCCAAACGAATTTATTGATTTAATTTTAGCAGTTGATTTTATTGAACTTCTTTTTCCTTGAATATGAGGTTGACTCATTATTATTGTCCTTATCTTTATTAGGTAGTTTACCTGGACCCTTATTTGTTTGTTATGTTTTGATCACCACCTTTCTGGTTATCTTTTTAACTCAATTCATTTCTTCTTGTAAATATATTCTCACATTATGAAGATTCTTACAAGTACAAATAGCTTTGGCATGAAGTTGGAAATCCAGTCAGTGCCATTTCTGCATCTGTTATCTTTTCCTCAACTGCAGCAAGTTGATCACTAATCTATGTGAGCATGACAAGGTAATCTGTGACTGAATCCAATTATTCTGAATTGGTGCAGTAACATTTCTATTATTGTTTTTTTTCTCAAACAGGTGAGGAATCAATGATCTTTAAGTGTATCCATAACCTTCTGCTTGACTTTCATTCATTTCTTTTTATGAGTTATGAATTCTTGCAGATCTCTATATAAATGTACATTGAATCCTTGCCAATACTTCAGAATATTTTCTCTTCGTGTAAAAAATGTAATACTTATTTAGAAATTCGAGGGCACATAAAATCTATCCTCGTTTCAATTTCGGGGAGTCTAAAAAATTAACTTTTAAAAGAAATATTGAAATCCTTTTACTGTTGACCATTTTCTATAGTTATTGGAACGAAAAAGGCATTGGGTGTGGAAGAGATAGTGTTGTTGCCGATCTCAACTCAACTGCCTTGGGGCTTCGAACTCTTCGACTACACGGATACCCGGAGTCTTCAGGTATACATAAAAATCTATTAATCCTTGAAGTTCTTTTATGATAGCTCTGAACTTCCATCTACTGGCAGACATTTATTGCTAATACGTTATACGTTAAAATCAGATGTGTTAGAACACTTCAAAGAACAAAAAGGGCAGTTTGCATGTTCGGCCATTCAAACAAAGGGAGAGATAAGAAGTGTTCTCAACTTATTTCGGGCTTCCCAAATTGCCTTTCCGGGAGAGAAAGTTATGGAAGAGGCAGAAATCTTCTCTACAATTTATTTAAAAGAAGCCACACTAAAGCTTCCGGTCTGCGGTCTTTCACGAGAGGTGAGGGGGTCATGCTATCATCATAACATGACATAGCCTAATTTACACATATGTTGTGATCTGTATTTTACAATTTAAATTTTGTTGTTGGCAGATATCGTACGTTCTGGAATATAGTTGGCATATAAATTTGCCAAGATTGGAAGCAAGGAACTACATCGACGTATTTGGACAGGACCCCATATATTTGTAGGTCCATGATTTCATTGTGTAACAACATTTTTTATTCGCAAACTTCCATGGATCCACTTATGTTGAGAGAAATCCGAAGCCTTATTAAATCTGGATGAAGATGGATATATGTTCTTTGATATATAAACAGATACAGTTAGGCCATTTGATGTTGTTTTGTCCATTAAGCCAACGGACATGGTTGCTTTTCACAAAAAATCTATGTTAACAATTTAGATTTCCTGTCAAATTTTCAATTAATGTTCGTTACATTTGTTTGTTTCCAGGACGCCAAATATGAAGACCCAAAAACTTCTAGAACTTGCAAAGTTGGAGTTCAATATGTTTCACTCTTTACAACAGCAGAGCTAAAACTTCTCTCCAGGTGATGTGATGAATTATGTCATCGGATAATATCTGTTTAGCAGACAAACTAGGATTTGAGTGGTCTACTGTAAAATAACGTGAAATCTGTGAACTTTGTGTGTAGATGGTGGAAATCCTCTTTCTCTCTGCCTCAAGGAAAATTTCCAATCTTTGCATCTCCAAGCTATCCTGCAACCTTTTCTTCTCTGCTCTTATGGCAGATTTAATTCCATATCTCTCCCCTATAAGAAGATCTTCATCAAAGAATGACTGTTAATATAGTTCATCAATAATGATCAAGAATTACAGGCTCCCCTTAACTGTATGCATCGTCTCTTTTTGGCAGAGTCTTCTCCAAAGAAACTTAGATTGACTAGGGAGCTCAAAGGACTTTCAAACTGTATTTCCTTCCTTCTCCATACTTATGCAACTTTCTTCTTTTGCATGGGTCTAGCTTGTGTAAGAGCACATGTTAAGTTACAATCACGTGTCATATGACCAATGTTATGACACTTGAAGCATTCTACATTGTTCATGAATAAGATTTCATGATTTCTTGGAGGTTGTCAGAGACTATAACATCTATCTCTATGAGATGATTTACAGTCTTTTGCCATATGACCAAAGTTTGAACAATCATAACAATAACCAAAAAATGAACTTTGGTACCTGGGAGATGGAGGTTTTGTTGATGTACTTCTAAAGCCTTTCTGCCTTTAGATCCTTTGATGATAACCATTGCCTCTTGCCTCTTTAACATCATCTACATTTCTTTTTGGAGCTGGTTTTCTACTTGGAGCAAGATTTCTTCTTGGAATAGGATTTCTTCCATTGTAGCCTTGATTTTTCTCCTTGCCTTTGTTGGAACTAGGACCATCACAATTTCTTTCTGGCTTCTTCACATCTCTTTTGCTTAAAACGTTTTCATTCTTGTTTGAGGGTTCACATGCATACGCAAGTCCTGATATATCAGATGGACATTTGTGATAGCTGAGAATGTCATCCAAGACTTGAGAGCTCTTCAAGATTTTGTTCATCCCTTCAACCTTTTTTCTGAGAAGGACAATCCCTTCTTCCAATCTTTCACACTCATTATTCTTCTTTGCAAGTTGTTCCTCAGTTTCTTCCTTGCTACGAGTAGCTTCAGCTGCTACTATTTTAAGGGAGATGATATCTGACTTCATTTTGAAGATTTCTTCCTTCTTTGCTTGATTGCTCTCCATTTTATTCTCAGCTTCTTGTGCTTATTTCCTGGCTTCTTGTAATTGAGACTTAAGCGAGGAGACCTCTACCTTGTACTAACCAATCTCTTCTTCAAGTTTGTTCACGCTCTTGTGCCTTTGTTCAAGTTGACTTGACAAGGTATCTTCCTGCTTCTTTGCTTTATTCATTTGATTTTTCATGGATATGACTTCTTCATGATGCTTTCTTTTGCTTTGATGAAATTCCTTCTTAAGTTTGGCAAGCTCTTCATCCCTTTCTTGTACTTGAAGCTTGATGAGGTCAACTTTCTTCCTTGTTTGATCTTGGTCACCAACTGGAGCTATCTTCTTAAGTACCTCATTTTCCTTTTTCAAATTGTTAATCTCTTCCATGGCAGTCATAAGTTGAGCAAGGAGTTCTTCTACAAAGTCCTTTTCATTCTTTTCATCTTCTAGGTATGCTTCAACCTTGATGTCATCATTCTCATTTTCAACTTCTATGATGGGTTTAGGATCTCCTTTTTGATTGATGGTCATGGTCGGTGCTCCATTTGAGTGAAGGTCATGAAGTCTGTCCCATATATCCTTTGCTGATGAATATTTTCCTAGATTCTTCTTTACAGAATCAAGTAGCCCATCCAAGATTTTCTTTGTTGCTTTTGCATTGTACTCCATGGATTCTCTATCCATTCTGCTATCATCAATCAATGATTCCCAAATTTCAATCCCTTGAGATTGTAAGAAAGTCCTCATTTTTATTTCCCATATATAAAAGTTCTCGTTGAACCTTGGAGCCTCAAATAGAATGCTTTCAAATTGATTGTCTTCTATTTTAGTAGTAGAGGGAGACACATCCTTAGGAGGATTGGAGAATTTCTTCCTTGACCTTTCCATTCTTAACTATGCTTCAAAATACTTGACTGTGCTTTTAAAACAATTGACTGTCTTCAACAATAACACAAAAAGCTAGCTGAGAAATACCTTGGATTTTTGTTACTGAGTCTTCACTCTGCTAGAGAAGCTGCTGCAACAAAAAACTCTTTCCTTCAGCTTCTTTGACACCTTCAAAGAGCTTGGACAAGCTCTGATACCACTATTGGGAATTTTCTGATAAATTCCAAAACAAAATTAACTGAACAGAATAGAGACTGATGCTCTGTTTTTAACACACAGGATCTTAGCACAGGGAAGCTAAAAAGAATTATTTTGTTGAGGACAGAGTTTCAGCAACACAAAAAAAACTTCTATTCATTAACAGGAAACTAACTGTTAAATAAATCATCTTCCTCTTAACAGAGGGATTTCAAAACTAGGGAACGCTTCAGTTCCACACAAAAATTACTCTGTCTCTTCTTGTGAAAATACTCTGTCTCTGCTTGCACAAGATTACAAAGATTTACATTGTTGTGTAAATTTTCATGCTGCTGCATCTTTTCACATTCTTTCTCTGCATACAAATTTTCTTTACACTGCTATGTAATATTTTCTCACGCGTTGCTGCGTGCTTCCCTTACTTGTTCTCTCAACGAACCACCACAATATCTCTACACTGCTGTGCATTACCAAGAGAACTCTGTCTCTACTAGGAAAAATCAACACACTGCTGTGTGCACCCTCTTGCTATCTCTCAACGAACTTCCCTTACATTCACACTGCTGTGCAATTCTTTTCTCCCCTTCACACGCTGACGCGTGCTTTAGTTTTCACTCTTAACAACAAAACTTACATTACGCTGTTGCGTATACCCTTTTTTATTTCACTCACATTTCAACAGCAGACTGCTCTCTGCTGCTGCATATTCCTTGGAAACACATTACATTGTTTATGCAATGATCAACATAAACCTTTTATCACGTTGTTGTGTGCTCCTTCTCAGTTCACAATGGACAACCAACTGATATTATAAATCCTCAGGCGGAGCGAAGAGGTTAGCAACCTTGTTCTCTTTTTTTTCTCGCACTGCTATGCGTTACCTCTAATTTTTGCTTCTTCGCACTGCTGTGCATTTTTACAATTCATGGTCCTCTCTAAAAACAGAAGAACATGACAATACATATTTACCTATGCCATACTCCGTGGATAATAAACAAAACAATAAAATTAAAGACTTATACCTAAAATCTACCAACCGCATTTACTGCATCGAATTACATCATCCGGCTCCTTTTTTTTTTTTTCAGTGCCACAGTCTTCACAAATATAACTTACAGGCTCGTACGCTGCCTGTCCATCCATGGTACCTTAGAGTCTGATTACCATCTGTGGTACCTTAGAGTCTGATTAACAGCCGCAAGTGTATTGCAGGGGAAGAAATTTTGGTGATTGCGTGTTGCAGACAGCTTCAAGTCGCCGCTAAGAACTCGGTCCTCAAATCTTACGCAATGTGGTTTGCTGCAGGCCTCTACGCAGCTTTGGTTGCAATCAACAGTGGACAACGTTGAATTCAATCGGACGCATATCGCTTGCCAAAACCAAACGAATATTGCATCCCGATAAAAAGTTGTTTTGGAACAGTGGCTCCAGGCACGTGTCAGCAGCGGATTGTATCACAATCCGCTGCCATTTGAGGAAAAACCACCGCTTGGTGAAAAGCAGTGCGATGAGCACTAGCGGTTTTCTAGAGTGGATTTACGGTCTCCGTTTAATGGTCGCTTCCGGAAACACTGCAGTTGAAAGTATATTTCAACAAATTTGTGTTTATATGATCAGGTGGCATCCATCTGCGATGTAGTGGCTTCCAGAATATATGAAAGGAGTATATATGGTGCTTTACGAAACTGTTAACGAAATGGCAGGAGAAGCAAAAAAGTCTCAAGGCCGAGACATGCTCAGCTATGTCCGAAAGGTTGTATGTACAGTAATAAAGCATACATACACAAGTATTTCTTTGTGAGAACGTAATGTGATTATTGGTTCATTTGCTTTGCTTGTGTTGTTGCCTGTGCAGTTGGAGGCTTATATTGATGCTTATATGAAAGAAGCGAAGTGGATTTTCAGTGGTTTTTTGCCAACATTTGAGGAGTACCTGGATAACAGGAAAGTTAGTTTCGGTTATCGCATTGGCACATTGCAACCCATTCTGACGATGGGAATTCCCTTTCCTCATCACATCCTACAAGAAATAGACTTTCCTTCCAGGCTGAATGATGTGGCATGTACCATTCTCCGACTTAAAGGTGACATTCACACTTACCAGGTATATCCTGTTAATGGAAGGAATTTTTCTTTGGATTGCATGATTGGTTAGTTTTTCTTTGCATTGCATGATTGGTTCTAATTTAGAGTTGGATAAACGATTTACTGGCATGGAAAGTGCAGGTTGAGGAGTTGTGGAGAAAAATCTTCGTGTATATCATGTTATATGGAAGAGAATCCCAAGTCAACAGAGGAAGATGTGATCAGTCACATCAACTCCATGGTCAACAAATTACTAAAGGAACTAAATTGGGAGTATCTGAGACCTGATACCAATTTTCCAATCACTTCCAAGAAACATGCATTGGACATTCTCAGAGCTTTCTACCATCTCTACAAATACCGAGATGGCTTCAGCATTACAAACTATGAAATAAAGAATTTGGTCATAACAATCATCATTGAGTCTGTGCCTTTATAACTACAAATTTAATCTACATGTTATGCATGGCAATAAAGCCTCATCAGATGCTTGAAGCTCAAGAATGTATGCTCAGGGTCCTCATTAGATGATTGAAGCTCAAGAATGTAGGGTAGGGGTAAACTTTTTAGTTATGTTGCTACTTTTGAAATATACATGTAATGATTTTAACATTATGGGATGGAGATAATATAAAATATTAGGTTTTAGAAGGGACTCATGTTATTGTGAATAAAATCAGTTGAGCCCTATCTTTGTGAGTTATATAATGATGAGAATAAAAAATTTAGAAAAGTAATTCATATCTCAATTCTAAAAGGAGGACTGAGAAATTTTGAATATAAATGTATGAAGTTAAATGAAATTTGATTTAGAGGGAATGATTTAACGAATTATTTTTACATTATTTATTATTATATGTGCATTGTTTATTTGTTTACTATTTATTAAATTGAATGTACATTATTTATAAATATAAAATATAAATGAAATGCAGATGATATATATATGAACTAAAATGAAATGTAAATTATGAAGGAATAGATTATTGTGTGCATTGTAAATAAAATATACATCCATATTTATATATAAATGAAATGTATAATATATATTTGTACATTGTTTATATATATTTATTAAAGTAAAATGAACATTATTTATATAAAAAATGAAATGTAAAATAATATTAAAGTGAAATGAAACAAAATGTAATGTAAATTATAAAAGAAATATAGGTCAATGTACAGGCTAAAACGATCATCTTTCAAGAGTCCACTGTCTAGACACTTCAAGGCCTTGCCCTCCTATGGAACTCATACAGTTCCATATTTTTTAAAAGCAATGTAAGTTCTGGTTGCCCCCTCGAGGGGCCGAGTACTCTTGTGTTATCTATCAGGTTTCCTTGCTTTGAGACAAAGTCGAAACTCATGGCTATAAATACTATAAATTTAGCTTAGATAATATAATTTAGCCATGCTTACTATATATATATATATATATATAGTCTCTGCAGTCTCGGATCTCTGCGGCCCATAAGTTGCAAGCCATAGCATAGCCCACCATCGTCTGCAACAAAGAAGAGCTGAATCCTAACGATATATTCCGATGAAATGAAGCTTCCGAGGGCTCCTGCCATTGAGCTCTATTAACGCTTTCCATTTTCCCTACTGCCATAAGCCCTGGAGAAGAACTGAACTCGACGACAAAAATAGGATAAACGAAAACTGGGTTTACATAAACCCTATTCATTCTCCTCCCAAATCTCATTACTTTAATTGACTTGCAATGAAATCCTGCGTAACCCCATCAAATTGACGGACTATGCTGCGGGCTCCATATATGATTTGGATCTATGCATTAACCCCTCTCGAGAAATAAGAAATCACATGTACAGAGATGGATTTGAGGTGGTGGAATAGCCGGAAAAGATGGTGGAGCCAAAGAATTCTAGAGTCCCATGTTAAGGCAACATAGGAATATAGTAGTTGGTGGAATTACTTCTTCAACATGGGCACGGAGAAGAAAGCCCTAACTTCTACAACTCCGACGAATCTCTATTTGCCAAGCATACAACCCTTGAGGACGAAGAACACTCATTCCTATTCTGAGTTCTTTGGCAGATGACCGGGAATCACGCAGAACAGTAAAAATACTTCTAGTCCGTCCCACGAGTCATGGACTCATGGAAGATGACCGAAAGGGTTAGTTATGCATAGCCTTTAACTATTTTCTGATAGAGGCCCCTCTCTTTGTTTCGTCGTATTCAACAACCATTGAACTTTTAGTGCACGAAGATCATTGATCTCTGATATTCGGTGCAGATCCCTTACGCGCAGCTGGAGGCAAAGGCCCGGGACTGAATGAAATTGGGATGCTAACTCTGGTTAAGTTTGGATTATTTGTGTTTCAAAATTTTCTTCGGAAATCAGGGAATTTGGGTCGATAATATTTTTTATTTTGTTGATCCAATCTGGTCTGTGGGTTGTTGTCCATCCAGGGCACGTGTGGTCTACGACCTGGTTTACTGATATTAGGTGCACAGATTCCTTATCTTTTTGTAATACATATCTGGTCATATATTTTCAAGTATGAATAATTCACCACAACTACCAAATATTAACAAAGTAGACCTAGCACAGTTACTCTACAGAGCCTTTATGAGTATATAGAGTCTTTAGAGAAATGTAGAGAAGAAAGAGAAGTCAAGCTACCAACAGAGTTAGAAGCCATGCTGGATAATAAATTAACATCTCTTGAAGACAAGATCGAAAGACAAATAGAAAATAAAATAGAACTATTGGAGAATAAAATGGAGGCAATGAAAACTAGGTTGTAGGTTATAGAAAAGAAAAACCAAGATATGAACAAAACATACCAACAAGGAGATAATGATACTTTAGAGAGTCTCAAAATGAAGGACATGATTAAAGAACTAAAAGAAAAAGTTAATAGCCACCTCACCCTATATAGTGTGGTAGGTAAATTAGATATCAAACTAATTAAATATGAAATGAAAAAATTGATAGAATTAGACCATGAGCGTAACAAAAGGGCCTTGAACCTTATAATCTTATGTTTGAAAAAGGAGGTAGATGAGGATAATTTATCCATAGCCTAGAAATAATTATATAATAGATTACAAATTGAAACAATGTGTCTCACAGAAGCAACAAGGTTGGGGAAATCAACTGAGAATAAAGGAAGGTTGATCCGAATAAAGGTGAGCTCTATTGACCATAAGTATGGCATGCTTAGTAAAACCTCAAGTATAAAAGGAAAGAGAATATTTATAAATGAAGATCTCATTCCAGAAGATCAAGCAGAATTAAGAAAGGAGGTTCAAAAGGTAAAAGAAGCTAGGAAGGAATGAAAATGGGCAATAATAAAAAATAGAAAAGCCATTATTCGAGATAGAAACCAAAAAATAGTAATAAGTAGAAATTCAACATGCTCCGGATTCTTTCTTAGAATTGTTGGGCTTTCCATGGAGCAAAGACCCCAAGCTAAGTTGGATCTCGAATGATGTTGATATTATATTGCTTGTTGAAACTTGGGAGCACGAAGAATCTAAGGTCCCTAACATAGATGGCTTTGCACTATGGTCTACCTCGAACAAGCGATCCTCCCGTAGAGACATTGGGGTTATAGCTTGTTACGGTAAGAAGAATATATCCCCCAATGCTAGGATTTATAAAAACCCTCATATCATAAAACATCGTCAATATGATAAACATCTCAATACTTATCAAATATAGAATAATACTCTATAAGTATTCTTATCATGATTCATCAGAAAAATCAATTTAATTTACTTTACAAACATTGAATACCAACTATGAACTAAGATCATTCAACATTCATCTAGGATATATGTTATCTCATCAGTGTTATTAGTGTCATGTTTCCATCAAGACACCAATTACTTTTAGATAACCCTTTCATGTTATTTATATAGTTGTTACAGTAGTGATGATGTATCCTTATGATGATGATGATGATATACATAGGCATTATGATGTTATGTCAAGGAATGTTAACATATTCATTCACTGTGTGATGATAGGTATTTAATGTTGAATACTCATGATGGATATGATATGCATAACATGGCATAGGAATTATGATGCTATAGTATGAGGTTTATTAACATGTGGTTCATTTATTATGTGAAGTCATGATATATCTTTGATGCAAATATGTTGATGTTGTAACTTATGATGTTATTTCATCAGGTGAAGCATGTAATAGTTGCATACAAATTTATGACATGCATGACCATGCCATTCGTTATTATTCATAATGTTGCGATTAACAATGATGAATGTTCTCATGATGACATGCAAGACTTGGCATGTGGATTATTTTCTATGATACTATGATGGTATAGCTAATACATTTGTTGCATGTTGAGGTGTGATGATTGAGAGGACTCCACAAATGGGCCGTGAGGGCCAGTTTATTTGATGATCTCGTGTGAGCCCATACGCACGAGGGAGAATAAGTAACACCATATGGGCTGGGGACAAACTCAATCAACACTACATATGCCAGTGGTTCCTTTGTCTTGTATAGCTCTTGATGGATAGCTCTTGAAGGGCTAAGGGACCATCTTAAGGAGACCAAGTGCCTGACATTGAAGCCTAGGTGCCTAGTATTGTATTGGGATGCCGAAGTGTAGTAGGGCTGTAAGGACTTCGATGCCTAGGGTTGTGCACCTTTGTGAGTTGTGGAGGGAGTGGGCCAACCATGCAAGATGCCCGGTGACATTGAGCATTGTACTAGATGCCTGCCTCAGGGCCTTGGGGGCAGATGAGGTCTGAGTCAGGCATGAGCCTTGGGGCTAACTTTGGACTAGGATACAGATCGAGGAGGCTTATGCCTGATTCCGAAAGTGGGAAAAGGACAGAGATTCCTTGGGATTTCTTGGGTGTTGCGAAACTTTCAATGCGTGCTGGTTATACTAGTTCAACAGAGGGTGTCGGGACTGTTACTTGAAGTAATAAATAACAAAATAAATGTAATGTCCCTTAGTAATAAATAATAAATAATAAAAATAATAAATAACAAAAATAATAAATAATTAAAAATTTAACTTTGGACGAAGTTCCTTAAATGGGGGAGTAGCAATTCCTTGATAATAAATAATAAACAAAAAATAGTAAATAGTAAATAATATAATATAATTTAAATAAATAATACAATATAAAAATTAGTAATTAATAAATATGAATAATAAAAATATTTAATTACATGCTTTAAATAAATATAAATAAGAAATAAAACAAGAAAGCAATAAAGTTGCATGTTGACACATGGAGTGTGTGCATGTGGTTCCCCTTCTAATATTTGCTCTATTTAATAGATGGTGAGGAAGATGAGAGGCATCCCATCATTCCGAGATTATATCATTCATTCTCTTGGGAGAATAATGTTCTAAGACAAAGGATTCCTAGTAGTATTACGTTGATTGAGGGCTCGGGGGTGGCGAGTTGTAGCAAGATTTTGTGCAATTTAGCCTACTGTTGGGTGGAGAGTTATCCCAAAAACCTTGTTGCAGTTAGCAGACTTCAACTAAAATCATAGGACAGTCGTCCCCAAAACCTTGTTGCAGTTAGCAGACTTCAACTGAAATCACAGGTAAGTGTCTCTACTTATAGTTTTGATCTTTGATGTTAATTAGCTGATAATTGCATGTTGATTATAAATTACTTGGTTAATCTAATTAATTACATGTTTATTTTGGGCTGTTACATATGGTATCAGATGTAGTAACTAGAAATTGCATAATTAATCTAATTAATTACATATTTTAATTTTGGGGTTTTTACATGGTATCAGATCTTAGGGTCAACCCTTAGGGCCTATGGGCATTTTAATGTAAAAAAAATGATCTATTATCTAAATTTTATATTTTGTATTCAATCCAACTCTTAAAACCTATAAGCCCTTGTATAATTATATGTTATTTATATTTGTATTTAAGTTTCAAATTACTTTAATTTTATCATAGTTGAATATAATTGCTTGTGAATCTGGCACTATTTTGTCCATTTAATCAATAACAAAATATATAAAACTCTTCTTGGTCTATCTCTTTCTCCACATAGCAATTCTGCTTGAAATTCTAGTTGGGTGATCAATCTCAATCTTAGCATCATTCTCACATCTTTGTTCTTCTTCGTATTGGACTTCATGTTTGTGATATTCTCCGATATGGGCATATTCTCCCAATAGACTAATGCCGGAGGGTTCATCTCTCATGAGTTAGAGATCCATTTAATTTAATTTCAAAGACTAGAGAGGGGTTCCATCATTTTGGAGCTTTGGTATCTACATTCAATCTTCTTTCTCATTTCACTATTCACCTTCCTCGACACTTATTAACACGTAAACCTAATATTCCAAATATCTAATCAGTTATTGCACAATAGAGGCCTCCAATAGTGACTACATCTAATTGCACAAGAGCATGTTTACAACTCTTTTGGTTTTCTCAAATCAGTGTTGTAATTTTTTGATGTGAAATAGACATTGTTGTTGTGCATACCCTAACAATAATAGAAATTGAATCTTTTGAAGGTGAACTTATATTTGTTTGTATGAAAATGTATTCTTCAATTGGGCTCATTTTTTTCTTGGTTGGAATCAAATGTGTTACTGTCATAAGGGTGGTTGGCTGCAGAATCCTTTGGGAATCAATATCCTGTTATTTTCATTACTCTTGCTTTGACTATGTATGTGTAACGAAAATGTATATGCGATGTCTATTATGAGATATAGATAATTTTGAAGTTCGATTCCATTGAATCATATCTATTTTTTTTAAAAACAATGATAGAATTGAAGATTATCTATCAATTTAAAAAATAAATAAATAAATAGAAATTAAAGGTTGGTAAATGCAATGAGAATGTCTCTGATACTCCACAAAGCTACAGAATTTGAAAATGGATTAGATAAAACGGCTATGGATATTTCGTTGAAATTAGATATATATTTTTTCTTTTTGTGCTTACGAAAAAAAATATGAAAAAATAAAAATAAAGTAAAAAATTGGAAAGTTAAGTTAGCAGTTGATTTAAAATGCTTGAGGATGCTAAATCCATAAAGATAGGGATTTAAAAAAATAAATAAATAAAATTCATTATCCAAAGCTTCCATATTCACAAAAACAATCTCAATTGAGGAAAATGGTCGTGTATAATAAAAAATCAAGCTTTTTTGAGGAATTAGAATACTATTAAAACAAGGAGATTTAAAGACGTTGCCCGAAAATTGAAGTGATAATCAATTTGAGGCTCCAGATCTCTTTTGTTTTGGGATAGATCAGGTTGTGATAAGTCGGTGTCACATGGCTTGTTGATGCATGGAGGTGTGGTCGATGTTTTTAAATATTATGAGCCCATTATCTTTTTTGAATGACACTAACGTGATTGATCAGGATTTGGGTGGAGCGTAGATAAATTTTCTTTATTTATATTTGTAAACCTTGGTCATAAAATTTGTAAGCCAAGATTTCCTTCTTGATTCCTTAATCTTATCGGATCTTTGTTTGTCTCTACTCTTTTTGTCCAAAGCTGTATGAGGATTCATCTTCTTAATGCCTAGATTGGTGGTTTGTCTGTAGAAAATTTTATTCACACTTCTAAAGTGTTTTGAATGGTAACATTGCTTGAAGCTTTCTTCCTGTGCTGTTTTCCATGTTTAATCGGTGCAGTCCTTCGAAAGATCTATGCTTTGAGATGTTAGATCCACTGTTTTGTCGAGTTTTGGTCTTTTCTGCATGTAATTTCATCTCTGTTAGCATCTTTTTCAATTTTATATTGGGTTTTTGTTTCTCCTTTATACACTCTAGGGTTGTTTGTTGGGTCGTTTTGGGGTTGAAACTCAATCCGTTTTCTCACACCTTATCAAAATTTTTGTTGGAGAAGAACTATCGTTGGGTTTTGTCATATCATGATCCATGTTACCCTATTTTGTTTTTCTTCAAATCTTATCATAGATGCTTACTTCGATCTCTCTGTTCTGGTATCTGTATTGATCTACTTTAGCATTCCTGATAAATGGCCACCAAGAAAACTCCCAAGAACGACCCTTATTTTGAAGGTCTGAAATTGTAGAGAAATACCAAGCTTTTTGCAGTAGCGAAGGTCGTGCTGATTTATCTTACACTCTTTCATCGACTAGATACCGAGGAAATACATCTTCTTAAATGGAGAGAATCCCAAATTTTCTGAATTGTCTTGTGTAAAATACCAATTCTAACTATTTCTGCCAATTGGGTTTTCCTCTTGCGCGAGCTCCCCTGATTAAAAAAAATTTGGCTCTTTCCCTGTAAAAGAATAAAAATTCTAGCTTTTCTGACTTTGTCATCATGTTTGGTAACTATGCATCCATAAGAATTCCTTACTGTGAAACCAGATTAATTTTTTATCAAATTGTGAGAGGTGTTGAAATTTGGGCAGACTAAGAATCAAACACTCAAGATCCGTACGTGGCCAGTGCGCTGTGTTGTATGCCTTCTTCACGATGGGTTCATGTTCAATGACAAAAGTTGGTCCATGATGCCTGGGAGGGTTGGGAAGGGCAAGGGAAGTGAGTTTCGAACCCCAATGCTCAGGTCAGTTGGGGATGTAGGGGATGGCGAAGAGGGGGGCATAAGAAGTGCTAAGAAGAGTGAGGGGAGACGGGAAGTGGCGTGTTCATTTGTGGAAGTAGTGGATTTGAAGTGTAACGACAATGATACGAGCTAGGGAAGCCCCATTGTCAATTGTCTTAGGAGGCTCAACTTTTCAGGCTCTCTGAGTATGTCAATTGACCTAAATATAAGATTGCTCTGATACCATATGTAACAGCCCCGAAATTAGAACATGTAATTAAATAGATTAATTATGCAATTTATAATCAACACGCAAATTTATCAACTAATTGACATCAAATTTCAATAAATGAGTAGAGACTAATTACCTGTGGTGATGATGTGTCTCACTTGTGATTTCAGGGTTGAACGCTAGTTGAATTCACCTAATTGCAACAAATTTTTGGGGACGACTCTCCACCCAACCGTAGGCTCAGTTGCACAAAATCTTGCTACAATTGGCCACCCGTGAGCCCTCAGTCAACGTACTGCTGCCAAGGAATATTTTGTCTCTTAACACCATTCTCCCAAGAGAATGGATGATGGAATCATGGAATGATGGAATGCCTCTCATCTTCCTCCTCATTTATTACATAGATCAAATATTGGAAGGGGAACCACATGCACACACTCCATGTGTCAACATGCAACTTTACTGCTTTCTTACACCCTTTGCTGAACTAATATAACCACTAGGCATCGAAAGTTTCATAACACCCGGGAAATCCCAAGGAATCTCTGTCCTTTTTCCAACTTTGGAATCAGGCATAAGCCTCCTCGGTCTATATCCTAGTACAAGGCTAGCCCAAAGTTTCATGCCTGACTCAAACCTGATTTTCCGCCAAGGCCCCAAGGCAGGCATCCGGTACAGTGCTCAATGTCTCCAGGCATCTCGCAAGGTTGGCCCACTCCCTCCACAACTCACTAAGGTGCACAACCCCAGGCATCGAAGTCCTTACACCCTACTAGACTTCGGCATCCCAATACAATACTAGGCACCTAGCCTTCAATATCAGGCACTTGGCCTCCTTAAGATGGTCCCATAGCCCTTCAAGAGCTATCCATCAAGAGCTATATAAGACAAAGGAACCATTGGCATATTTCTCGTTGATTGAGTTTGTCCCCAGCCCATATGGTGTTACTTATTCTCCCTCGTGTGTATGGGCTCGCACGAGATCATTAAATAAACTGGCCCTCTCAGCCCATTTGTGGAGTCCTGTCAATCATCACACCTCAACATGCAACCAATGCATTAGCTATACCATCATAGTATCATAGAAAATAATCCACATGCCAAGTCTTGCATGTCATCATGAGAACATTCATCATTGTTAATCGCAACATTATGAATAATAAAAAAACTGCATGGTCATGCATGTCATAAATTTGTATGCAACTATCACATGCTTCACCTCATGAATACCATCATAAGTTATAACGTCAACATATTTGCATCAAAGACATATCATGAATTCACATAATAAATGAACCACATGTCAATAAACCTCATATTATAGCACCATAATTCCTATGCCACATTATGCATATCATATCCATCATGAGTATTCAACATTAAATACCTATCATCACGTAGTAAATCAATATATCAATATACCTTGACACAACATCATAATTCCTATGCATATCATCACCATCATCATAAGGATACATCATCATTATCGTAACAACTATATAAATATGGACCACATGTGCATGATTACCCTCATACCCTCATATCATAAAACATCGTCAATACTTATCAAATATAGAATAATACTCTATAAGCATTCTTTACAAATAAATTTCATTTACTTTACAAACATTGAATACCAACTATGAACTAAGATCAATCAACATTCATCTAGGATCCATGTTATCTCATCAGTGTTATTAGTGTCATGTTTCCATCAAGATACCAATTACTTTTAGTTAATCCTTTCATGTTATTTATATTAGGAGTTGACTATTTACATCGTAGGTATACTCATCTAAGTACATCATTAAATTTCAAATGAGCCTCACCATCTTGAGCCTTAATCTCTTATCACTTATTCTTCCTTCCCCAATGACATTTTAGTGAAATTCATTGCTAAGATACTACCATTTGTATAAGCATTTAAATCATCAATATCAAGTTAAAATTGCATGATCACTATACATATTTATCTTATCCAAATGACACACATGCAAGAGGTCATCCTTATTTAAGTATTATGTTATGCTTAATCTATCTGCATGAGGGTTTTTTTCCCCCTGGTGATTTATTCATCAATTGCATAATTTTCATTGTTCATCCTAAAGAGATTTGCTTATCTCATCAAGTTTCCACTTGATCTCTTTTATCATAGATTCACCCATTTTCAAGTTGGAATAGGAATCTTCCACTTTAATTTTCACTCATTAAATATTCAATTTAGGCTTTGAAATGATTGGAACCACTACCATTATTATCTTCCATGAATGATTTGGTATGCCCAATGTATTTGGCAATAACTTCTTTCAATACTAATAACGCGCACTAGTAAGTTATTTTGTATGAGGTAACAATATATCATCAATCCTCTCGTGAGTGAAATTTATTCAATTGCACACTTTATTAGTTGATTCTCACTTCTTTTGCCAATTTATATGTAATCCTTCTCAAGTCTCATTATAGAATTTCCAGCTTCATGCTCAATATTTTCTCATTAGTCTAAATCGTGTATTTCTTTTTCAAAAAGTTAAACAATTATTATCCTTGGAACATTTTCCTAGTTTATCATTTGTCATTTCTCACCCATTACAAGTGTGTAGAACTTCCTACAATGACACTTCTAAGTTTATAAGCCATCACTTTGACCCTTACCAATCATGTTGACTAATCCACTCATCATATCTTTAAGACAACTTTCTTCTCGATAGAATCACCCATTCACTTCCTCATATTGAATATGTATAGATAAACTTTTGTTTTCTTCAATAGTCTCAATTTCCTAATATTCTATATCTACTAGATTCAAAGATAGAAATATTATTGGCCTTGTTTTCTCACCTTGATTCATACTGGTTTATTTTCCTCCTCTCTCTTAAATGTATAAAATTGTTACACTTGGAAATATTGTTACTATTCCTCCAATCACATAACTTATCTTCCTCAATTTTATTATGGATTCACTTCTTTAATTCAATGTTATCATACCCTTCAAACAAGAATGTAAAATGCAAAGATCCTCTAGACTGTCAAAAATGTAGAGCTCCTCTTGACTGTCAAATTTAGAGGCAAGATTATATACATTTTGCTTAGAGTTAAAACTTACAAAAAATAATGTTATCAAAGGAGAATCATTTCAGTTCCACTATAAGAAAGTATTATAGCAAATTTGGGGAGATAAAGATAATGAACCAAAAACAAAAAAAAAGAAGCATTCAATTTTACATATAAAATGTTTCACTGTAAAGTTTAAGCTACATAACTTGAATTCATTATCCTATTGAATTTAATATTTGATATTTCTACGTCACTTGATGCATGGACACAAAGATTTACGTGTATGACAGGGGTATGTACATGCACACTTTTCCTTAACATTTAGAAAATTGAATTGCATCAAGGAATCAAAGACATAAGAATAAACCATGCTGCTAAAAAAAGAAAAAAAATATAGCAACGGGAAACCTACTCCTAATCTCCTGAATGTATACATCAATTTTGGAAGCCAATGGACATCCCTTTCATGTCTCGATTAAAAAAAAAACCCAAAATGGAAGCTCATCTTCCTTAAGATCACCCTATGTTTTATTCAAAAATATACATCACTGATATGTTATTAAAAGTGTAATTTAATTAATAGATTGGGACTTTATTAAATGGTCACAGAAGACTACAAAAATAGACTACCTGCTGAAACAGCTGGGAGTAAAAGCTGAAGCCCATAACAGCAAATAGGATATCCATATTTATCAATGTTAAAAATGTAGATGGTTTATGACCACAAAAACAGCGAATCCAAAACCAAAAATTAGAGATAAAACCAACAGAGTTAAGGATCTCAAGTTATCAGCAAGTATAATATCAAGAATTTGATCATATTCTTCCTCTTCTTGCTAATTAACATTTTTCGTTATGAGCATTACCTTTAGGACAAAGAACACTATCCAAAAAAACATCATTATTTTCCTGAATAGCAATCTTCAAATCACCATAGGAATACTTTGAGTGGGGAATGATCCCAACCATTGATAGGAACTTGTCATTCATATGACATAGACCAAAAAAGCTAGACTCTAGGGATGATGATGTACGACTCTTCATTATCATATTTCATTTGATTTCATTTACATTCCAGAAAAAATTCAATTCCTTTCCCAGTATCATTAACTCCTTTTATACTGCAAACCATAGAATTAGATAAAAAGAACCATAGGCTTTTATTGCATGGAGTAATTTTTTGAAAGACTAGCGATATCTCTTCTTCTATACTTTTATGCATAACTTTCAGGTTGCTTGCGCATATGAAAGCTTAAGGTTTGGAAATTTATCTTGGTATTCATGCATAAATAAAAAGCCGATGTCTAAACAGTCTACTTTTTAGTCTTTTTCTGGGTAGATATTTTTGAGATTTTGCTCAAAATCTAGTTAGGAATTGGAAAAAAAAAAATTTGTTGAGTCTATACAATCTGAGTGTTTTAGAAGAAATATTCCAAAACATTAAATCTTTTTTTACATTAAAAAATACAATTTAAAACAGCAGACATATCTGACCCCAAAATGAAAATCTGGTAGAAATCGTCCTGGACCATTTTATAAGATTCAAAGAGAAATCCCGTATTTTGTCAAAGAAAACATAAATCTAAACTTAAACATCTCATCTATGAATCCAAACACTTTGTGCACTTTATAAGTTTTCATTGCTACATATGAAGGGGATTACTAGTTACTACATCTGAAAGTGAACTAAAACAAGAAAGCAATAAAAATAAAACAAGAAAGCAGTAAAAAGTAGTAAAGCTATCAAAAAGTAAAAACAAAAGACTAAAACAAGAAAGAAATAAAGTTTCATGTAGACACATGGAGTGTGTGCATGTGGTTCCCCTTCCAGTGTTTGCTCTATTTAATAGATGGTGAGGAAGATGAGAGGCATTTCATCATTCCATGATTCCACCATCCATTCTCTTGGGAGAATAGTGTTGTGAGACAAAGGATTCCCTGGCTGTAGTACCTTGAGTGAGGGCTCAGGGGTGGCCAATTGTAGCAAGATTTTCTGCAACTGAGCGTAAGGTTGGGTGGAGAGTCGTCCCCAAAACTTTGTTGCAGTTAACAGAACTCAACTTGCATTCACTTGAAAACACAAGTGAGACACATCATTGCCACAGGTAAGTAGTCTCTACTCATTTATTGAAATTTGATGTCAACTAGTTGATAAATTTGTGAGTTTATTATAAATCGCATAATTAATCTAACTAATTACATGTTTTAATTTCAGGGCTGTTACATATGGCATCCATTGATGTTTAGTTTCTACATTTTCTCAATAGTAACTAGCATAAGAAAGTTGTGTTTATATGGATAATTTATGCACTAAATAATGTAAATATTGTGCTATTACATTTGATTTATTTTATGATCCACGTTATTAACAATAATAAGGAAAACTCGTGAGATGTAATTAAAAGTATGAAATAATTGATAAGAAAGAAGTAAGATCAACTTTTATTACGCTCTCTATAACAAGTCAATTTTCATAAATAACGTAGGAAAATATTGAAATTTCCTTAGTAGATGTGTCATTGATGAGTTATGTAATTGGATAAGTCAAAGTATAATAGCTTAATTAGAGGTTAAGGCTCTAGATGTTGAAACTTGCAAATTAGACTATATCAGAATTGTAGCATACAAATTGTGTGATGAACTAATTAGGAGTGCTTACTTAGCTAAGACAATTACTTTATGGAGCATCTAAATCATATTTTATTGTTTAAACTTTATGACACATCTAAATCATATACTATGATTTCAATTTAAGTTTAATTAACTGTTATGATGTTGAGTATAACGTTACATGAAGTTTCGTGATATAATGGTAGGAGGAAGTGAAGGGATATTGTTAAACACACATGGGGAGCGAGAAAGATAGGAAATATAAAGCATGCAATACAATTTTATTAAAAATAGATTTACATTTATAGTACATTATGTGACCGTTGGGATTCACATCCCAAGGTCCCTTGGACTGCTTTTGTCCATTCGGTTTCCACACTAACCATTTAGGATTAGGTGTCCAACATTCCCCCCCTTAATCCCAAGGGTTATGTATGAGTCCAAGAAGAGAGCTCAAATACAAAATGTGCAAAAATGCATGGCAGCACTAGGCTGAATGTGCTCTCTGAAATGTTGGTATACAGGGCGGTGGTTTAAGGATGGCCACCAACACTGGAACGCTTAGTGCAGTTCCCGGAACTCTTCCAAAACTGGCAAGACGCTGAAGTCTTCTGCTAGAGGAAGTGATCCTATTGTTTTAAAGAGGGAAACCTTCAACCATAAAAGGGAGGTCTCACCCCGCATAAAAGGTAAAACTTCAACCTGAAAAGGGAAGTCTCAACCTGTGATGGTTTAAGAATGACCAACAACTCTGGAATGCTTAATGCAATTCCTGGAACTCTTCCAAAACTGGCAAGAAGCTGGAGTCTTCTGCTAGAGGAAGTGTTCTCAATTTTGTTCCTGGAATTCTTCCGAAGCTGGCAAGAAGCTGAAGTCTTCTGCTAGAGGAAGTGTCCCAGGTTGCCAACTGAAGGCATGTTCAAGGGCATCTTTGCTTCTGGCTACAACTCTAAATCTGGTATGGCAGGTTGTGGCTCAATCTCGCTTGATGTGACTTTGAAGCTTGTAGATGACCATCATTTCCCCCCCTGTCAGATACAAGGTGAGATGATGGAGAAAACTCAATTGCAAGACTGTTCAATACTCTGGAACAAGTTCTAACATGGGTTTGGAATATCTTCTTGGCTGTTGATGCCCATTGCCAAGAAGCAATCCATCCAAGATGAATCTTTTTTCTTGTAGGATGTTTGTTGCTGAAGCATCTGTGTGAAGAATGGGTGGTTTTATGACAGTGCTTACATGGATGAAGATCAAAACAGTGATCTTTCAGATGGCCAACTCGGTCACAGTGTTGGCATTTCACGATCTGTTGTTGTTGTTGTTGTTGTGGAAGAGGAGCAGAGTCTGGAACAACTGGAGCTGAACTGTCATAAGGAGCAGGTGAACTGTCATGAATGAAACCAGCACTCTGAAACTGAATGGGCTTGGTGTAGTCTAGAATATGAAAGAACAAGTCCTTGTCATATCCAAGACCAATTCTGTGCTTGTTGTGGACAAGTTGTTCCCAAGGTTTGATGATGGGCTTGGGAAGTGCGGACTGAGTTTCTACATCTGCATGTACAATTGCTGCTTTATCTGAATGAACTGTAACATTATTGGCTTGTTGTTGATAGGTTGCAGTCTCAAGTTTTTGAACAGAAACATGTTCAGAATGACTCCTCTGTTTTAATTCTTCTTGCTGTAGCTGAGATTCAAGCTACAAAAAATCAATATTTTCCTGTGCATATTGTAAAGATTTTTGAATATCTCTGAGAGTGTTTTTGTTGACTTTAACTGTACTTCCATCAGTAGATAAGATTAGAGTGCTTAAACTCTAATAATCCATGATTTTTCTCCATTACAAAGTATAAAGGAATCATTTCAACTGTAAATCATTTCAAGTTCATATACGAGTTCAGGTCTACCATAAGCTTAGGCACAAACATGAAATTTCGATATGCCCCAATCAATAACATAAGTAAAACAATGACACAAGTATTAGGAGTTGAGTCTTTGGAAAATCCCCAACCTTAGACTACAGACAATCATTTGAATTTTTCTGTTGTCATATCCATGATCATTCTATAATAATGTTGCCAGAAATCTTCGCAGCACAAGCCTACAACGAACCTGGTTGCTCAGAGCCAAGGTAATTGATACTATGAGCAGAAAGGAGATCAAGCGCTACAACTCATGCACATAAAAGAATCATCATTTGAATGAAATCCATTCGGTATGCATCCTCCCAGACTGCAAAACATCTATAAATAGCAGAAGTGCCCAACGTTTCTGAACTTTAAAGCAAGGAAGGTAGATATATACGCTGCAAAGGATCCGACACGATGTTGTTCCGACCCTGCGTTCCCATACTCCAATCAAATGCTCCTGGAACAAGTAAAGTATTATGATACACTGAACTCTCAAAAATTGTGCAAAACGCCCGTTGTCTACTGTTTAATTTAGGTAAGGGCGAAACCCTCGTGACCTTGGAGAAACGCCAATGGAGCTCACGGCTCGAAGCAAGCAACCCTCGAACTAAAAAAGGTCTTTTGTGGTGAACGAAATTGAGTGCTTAAGGTCATTGACAGAGCATGCATTGATATTGAGGATTCAGACTTTCAGGTGGGTTTACTCAACTTAATTTACTTCTTCATGGCACTCAAATTTGAGGACACTAGGAAAATAATTATCTGTCATGGGGGAGTCATAGAAGCTTTATCTTCCTACATACTGAACCCCAATCACACGCATTTTTCCATGAGAAAAGACGATTTCGACAAATTTTTCGATGTGACCCTAAGACTTTGGGCCACAGAGAAAGGATTGATACAACCCAACCTATCACAGGCAGTGGTTGCGTTAGTGTGGCCAATGCACGAGTAGATTAGCAATGCACAGTACCATTATTTATTGTGCTTCATTTCCTCTGTACTCGATTCCAGGCCTCGCGATCCTGATAATAATAATCTTGATAACTTAGGTTCGTCATTACTGATGACCATTGCAGGGCTTGTGAGCCGAGTGTTGCAGTTATTGAACTACGTAACGCTAACAATGGATAAACGAGGATGGGTTGCGAGGGGTAAGATAGTATCGAAAGTAGAAGAAAAAGATTTGATTATGAGGTGCTTTGAGATTCTGTGGTTCCTGAGTTCGATTACCATTGGGCTTGCAGAGATTATAGATGTTCAGTTCAAGAAACAGAGCGGCAGTGGGAATGATAGCATTCTTTTAGCATCTCCGTCACAGAGGCTTAACCACATTGTTGTGACAAAGCATTTTCTGTGCCCAATTTCGTCTCAGCTCATGAAGGATCCCGTCATTGTGGCTACTGGAGAGACATATGACCGAGCATTTATCGAGGCTTGGCTACACGTCTCAAAGACTCACAGAACACATTTGCTTTGCTAACTACATTTAACGAAGTTGACATGACAAATTTGATGCAACTTCGTTCTGAGTATAAAGATGCCTTCCTTGAAAAGCATGGTATGGCATCGACAAAAGGGCATATGGCAAAGATAGTGTAGTGAGAAGGCGTGTAAGAGGATTTTAACAATGGAGACACAGTGAATCTACCAACGGAGACACAGTGAATTTACCAACGCACCATCTTGCAAAGCAATGTCTCAACGCAGCGATACATCTCATTCATCAGTAAGATTATTGTTGAATACAACATGCAGCAACGCACTCAAGGCAAAGAGAGGTTTTAGTTTGCAAAAGATGCACAACAGAGGGACAAATCGGATAGGAGTTACAGTACAAAAAATTAATTTGAGACATGCGCACCTGGGTATGAGGGAAATATGTCAGCTTTTCTATATCAGGAAAATGGGCAAAGCTGTAGGACAAGCATGCACAAAAGGGCCACAAAAACAAGGGCTCACAATTGAGCAGGGCAGGATATCGCCTGCTCTGATACCATGATAAACACACATGGACAGCAAGAGCAATAGGAAAGATAAAGCATGTGAGTACCATTTTTATTAACAATTGATATAAATTTATAGTACATGTGGTGACCGTTGGGTTTCACATCCCAAGGTCCCTTGGACTCATTTTGTCCTTTCAACTTCCACACTAACCCATTTAGGATTCGGTGTCCAATAGATATTTCTGTCAAGAAGAAAGTTCTCTTAATGATATTGATGATTGAACCAAGCAACATGATTAGTAAAGGACATAGTGATGATCTACATAGTTTAAAAGTGCCAAGATAGGAAGTTGAGAATGCTCGTAATTGAGGAATGACCAATGATAAACTAGGGAAACGTTTAAAGATTTAAATGGTCAAAAATAATAGTTGAAGTATAAGAAGGAATGTTGTTAGAAATTTTATAAGTTGACTGTGAGAAGTATTGTGTGCATATTGACAAAGTGAGAGTCAACTAATAGAGGCTTTACTTTACTAAACTACACTCATTGTTTCATGAATAAGACTTCACATAGAGAAATTTATCAAGTTTTGTTCCCATAATGTTAAAAGAGGTTGTTTCCACATAACACCACACATTTAAATTTTTCATGGACAATGATGGTAGTAGAGTTTCCAACTATTTCAAAATCTAAAATAAAGATACTATTTAATGAGCAAGAATCTCTTGTCCAAATTGAAGAAGGGTGAATTTATGATAAAACAAAAAAATGGTATTGAGGTAGGAACTTCACGAGATAAGAAAATATTTTTTGTGGATGAAGTTGAAAATGGAGTTGAAAACAGAGCAGCACTAGAGTGAAAAATACAAATGTTCAAAAAGTAACCTAAGAAGGCTGGAAGCCTTCCTTCTTATACACTACTAAGACTTCCAGCAACCCTCCTTAACTTAAGGGGCTCGGTTGCTCAAACGGCTAGTAATCAATGACTTTGCATAAAACTGCTTGGCTGCCCTTGAGAATCATTTTTGGTGGCTTACTGAACTCCGAGCTCATGGTGGAGAATTCGAGAAAGAGGACATTTAATGCAAGAGACACCCTTCCTATGAATCCTCACCCTCATTCTTCTAATATCTCCATCCCACAAAAATATGTCTCAAAACAACTAGATACACGGCAGGTCCTCAGCTAATCAGTAAGAAGACGAATCCTCATACTCATGCGTATTCATATATATATAAGATAAAGATAAAATATGCACCGAATTGAAAAGAAAGAGATGTAGCTCTCAGGTGTGGCCTGCACCTGGAGACTACACTCACAAAACTTGAGAGGATTCTCTCGTTCACTCTATTTCTCTTCAATCAAAAGATTACATCATTAAATACAATACTAGGAAATAGGAAGTTGTACCCAAACCCCATAACTATAGGAACTTAATCCTAAACTAGGGAGAAAGTTACAACAATGTAACCATTTTCTCCATTAATAATAAAATAATATTAATTATTCTCAACTCCCCCCCTTAATGGAGAAAAGGTTCTCCTGAACTCCTAGCATCTTTCTAAACAATTCAAATTTCACTCGTGCAAGAGGCTTTGTAAAAATGTCAGCCACATTGTCACAAGTTTTACAATATTCAACAGCGATTTCATTTGACTGTATTTTCTCTCTAACAAAATGGAACTGAGTGTCTATATGCTTGGTGTTTTTGTGGAACACTGGATTGTATGCTAATTTGATGGTGCTCTGCTTGTCGCTTTTGATAGAAGTGGGTTGCTTCTGTTCTTTTCCTGCATCTTTGAGAAGTCTCCTCAACCAGATTGCTTCACATGTTGCTGCACACAATGCTTGATACTCAGCTTCACATGATGACAAAGCTACAGTGCTCTGTTTCTTGCTGCTCCATGCTATGACCCTGGAACCTATGTTGAATGCATAACCTGTGATGGACCTCCGATCATCCGGGTTACCTGCCTAGTCTGAGTCTGAAAAACCTGCTAGAGTAACATCAGATACATCAGTGTATAAAATACCAAAATGAACAGTACCACAAAAATACCTCAACACGCTTTTTGTTGCATTCCAGTGACTTTCAAGCGGTTTCGCCATAAATTGGCTCAGCACAATAACAGAGTATGCCAAGTCAGGTCTGGTTGTTGTAAGATATATCAGGCTGCCAACCAGCTGTCTGTACATTGTGGCATCTACCTCCTTAGTGCCATCATCACTGCTTAATTTCAGATTCTGCTGCAAGGGTGTTGCTGCTATTCTACACTGATCCATAGCAAACTTTTCTAACATATTTCTAGCATACTTCCCTTGGGTAAGAAAAGTTTGCCCAGTATCTCTAAATACTTCTAATCCCAGACAATAGTGAAGGCTTCCGAGATCCTTCATTTCAAAAACTTGTGCCATCAGCCTTTTTATTCCTTTGATTAAATCAAGTGCATTTCCTGTTATAATCATGTCGTCCACATACAAAGAAATCAAAACAATCTGCCCCTGATTATTGTACTTGGTATACAAATTTGGGTCATTTAAACTTCTATGGAAACCATACTCTATAAAGAAAGAATCAACTTTTTCATACCACGACCTGGGTGCTTGCTTTAAACCATATAAAGCCTTTTTCAGTCTGCAAACAAGATGTTCCTGCCCCTGCTTTACATATCCTTCTGGCTGTACTAAGTAAATTTCTTCTTTTAAATCACCATTTAAAAATGCAAATTTGACATCACGCTGGTATAATTCCCAATTATGTTTAGTAGCTAAAGCAATAAGTAATCTGATTGTATTTAGCTTTGCTACAGGTGCAAAAGTATCATCAAAATCTATACCTTCTTTTTGTGAATATCCTTTTGCAACCAACCTAGCTTTTAACTTATCTATACTTCTGTCTGCATTCATTTTTGGTTTGAACAGCCACTTACATCCTATAGGAGTTTTATTTTTAGGCAGTTCTACTAAATCCCAAGTATCATTTCTAAATATTGATTCCATTTCTTCATCCATTGCAGCTCTCCATTCCTTAAATTGACTAGCTTCTTTATAAT
>APFE030962705.1:0-111327 GCA_000404065.3 Pinus taeda | reverse complement strand
AAGGTTTCTTGACATGAAAGCTGAGGCAAATGGGGTTTTCAAACAAAGATAATTCACTTAAGGAAATAGGTCATCACAATAATTCCATCACTAAAGGAAGTCAGAGCATAGGATTATGAATTCTGAGTAATAGTAATGAAATCTACTGTTGATAGTTCAAAGGTGATTGACTCACAAGATTATGGAAAGACACATTCATCTCATCACTAAAGGAATTCAGAGCATAAGATTATGAATTTTGTTTAATAGCAATGATATCTATTTCTCAACACAATCATTCCATCACTAAAAGAAATCAGAGCACATGGTTGTGAATTCTGAACAATAACAATGTAATCTAGTGCTGGTGGTTCTAATATAAAACACAATCATCTTATTGTTAAATGAAGTCAGAGCATTAGATTATGAATTCTGAGTATTAAAAATAAGATCTACTACAAGATATCAAAATAAAATATAGATCAATAAAGGATTAACTCCATGAGAACTCAGATCTGTTCAAGAAAACCTCTCTGCATTACTGATTATAGTTTGTAGCATAAAGCAACAGCTGGGCCAAAAAGTCTCCAACCCCTTTGATAATTCGACCTCTTGCTCTATATAAAGCATTTACAAATAGGATTCCATCATCCCTCATCAAGATAATTCGAATTTTCCATCAGTGATACCTATTCTAACCATAAAACAAACCATTAATTAGAACTAGCTGTTAACTAGGAGTGCTGGTGACCTAATACAACTAGGAGTGTAACTCCTTATCATGATTACAACAACCTTATCTAAGCATTTAAAGCATTATTTGACAACTTTCAACCTCAAGAAGTCGAATTTGATGAAGCCTTCCACGTGGTCATCTGACTGCTGAGGACAAACCCTAGAAATTAGGGAACATGTTTCCCTGTTTTTAGGTTTAGGATCCCTGGAAATGGCATGCGGGACAGAGCCTTTATCTCCTCATCCATGATACGTTTTTCGAAACTTAAGGAGGTTATTGTATTCCATGATTTCTAGAACAAAAACCTCTCTTGGGTTTTTAAAATACTTCTCCAGCTATCCAAAATATATCCTTGCAAAACACGTGTCAAACAGGCAAAATCCGTTATCTGAATTTTGGGTTTCAAAGAAAGCTGATTATCTCCCAACTGAAAAAACTTATGAAGAAAGTGATATAGGTTATCGTAGCTGGAGAGTTTATGAATAGAAATTTCCTTTAGAATTCCAAAATAAATTTTCATGTGACCAGGCATGGATCTTGAAAAAGACTACTAAAACCAGAAGACCAAGCTTGACTTTCAGCAGTTTCGTAGCGCAACTTTAACCATAAATTCCTCCCACCTCAGAATGGATTTGAAGAAACGGAAAGATTTTTTTGTATTTTAGCATGTTAGGAAGAAAAACCTCTTTCATTTTGCAAAATTTAGTTCTCAACTGCTCAGGAAAGCTTCTGTAAGTTAACTAGTACAAACTGTTTTTCTGCTAAAACAGGCTGCTTCAGGGGTTTTGTAGTGCGCTACGAAAAAACTGATTTCATAGCGCAAAATAGGATTTTTACACTATCTGCGCTACGAAAACATGGATTAGTAGCTAGTTTCAAAATTTCTCTGAAATTATGTGAGATATGACTTCTAAACACATGGTGAGGCTTCTAGGACATGGAATGAGGCTGTCAAACTTTATTTGAAGATGGACATGAGACTCTAACCCTATGAATTATACTCTAAAGCATACAAATGACTTGACCATGACTTGACCATGAATGATACAAGAATTGAGAAACCATGTAAGTTGTCCAAATTTTTAAGGAAGTTTTACAGTGATAAAAGTGGCTCCAGTAGGGATAGTGTGCCCTTGTGGTACACTAAGAACATGCAGGTCCAGTGCTTTGTCCTCTTTATAACAAACATAGATTTTCTTGACAAGCATCCCCTTCAAGCTTCTTGGGCCGTCACCTTGGGCTTAAGCTTGATGATCACTGTAGGAGAAAGAAATCTACATCTACTGAAAAATGCTCAGTCAACCTTGAGCTTATTTGCATTTTCCTACCTACCTACCCTATTAATTCAAACTTCTTTCAGCTCAATCAATGTGAAATTTCCAATGTAGCCAATCATTTTTCGTATCTGATATTTGATTTTTTTTACTGCATCGGAGTTCAGAGCCACTATGATATTGTGATGACCACTGCCATTGAAATTTCCTCTGATATTCATAGAAAACTTGAAACACTGGAGAGTAAAACTCTTCCATGTATTTAGCTATAGGATCCCAGAATACATGATCAGCTTGATGGTTCTCGTAACTTTCTGATTGTGCAAACTGATCTTCAATAACATTGTACTCTTCCTCAATCATGAAAGAGAAAGGAAGCAACAACCTCTCCTTGTGTTCTAACATAGAAATCTTTTGAAAAGAATGATCATCATAACACTCTTCATTTTCAGACCACTGATTCTCAACCACACAAGACCTCTTTGATGTGCTATCCAACTGCCTTTCTGCATGATGCCCACAAACAATGTATTTTTCTTCATTATAAAGATCATTCTTTGATGCAAGCTGCTGCAAGGAATTACAAACATGAACCATCTTTTCTTCTGCCTGAGGGTTATAACAACTATCTTCCCATACTTCTTCTTGGTGTTTGCAATCAATTTCATACTCATTGTGATCAAAATCTTGGCAAGTTTGCTGCATCTTTTCATTTATATCAAAAGATGAAACATGGTTTTCATAAGTAAACCCCTGTTGATTTTCATGGTGCATTTCATGAGATGTTATAATTTCTTCTTGGTGTGTTTCTTCTTGGTGTTGAAATGCATTGTTATGAAGAGCCTCTAAAATTTCTTCATCCAGAAATTCATCATCATCATAACAATCCTCCAAGTACTGAATAAGACTTAAAGAATGTTTACAACAATCTTTGAGCAGCAATAAAGAAGGATGACATTCTTTATACATCTCATAGAATTCATCATGAAAATTAGAAAGTGAATATATTGAACCATTTTCCAAACCTTTGTACCAAGACCATGCTTTTCCTTCTAAAGTGGTCATAAACATTTTCATGAGACAATCTTCAGGGAACTGAACCTTAAGACTGTGTACATGCATATGGAACCTAACCAAATGAAGAGCAACATTGTCTTTCTTTTCATCTTTGAATATTAGAAGATCCTCTAACCAATCAACCTTTGGCATAGGATTTGGAAAACCAGGGATATGAGACCGATTCATAGGAGCATACCTGGCATTCATTCTTGCAGTGGAACTTATCTTGAAACTTCATCAAGCTACTGATCTTCTAGCAGTGGAGTCACCTTCCAATGTGTTATTTGATGTGTGGAGTCGCCAAGTTAGTTTTGCTGCCTCAAAATGATGTCTGAGCTCCTGCTACCTTCAGAAGTTCAGCCTCTTAATTTAGGGAATGAATAGACTTCAGGCTCCCGGCAGATGCACCAAAATGTTATCACCAAAATAGGTCCCTGACAGGCTACTGATCAGACTATCTTAGTGTAACTATTTCAAACCAATCTTTTAGCCAAGGCTTAGCCTCCTTACCCTGAGAGGGCTCTCTCAAAGGATTAATGATATTGATTGAGTATAATATAGATGGATAAATCTATCTTGGGTTTGTGTGTTTGTAGGTTGAAAAGATGAAGGCTTGCTACCATTGGGCTATGGAGTCAACAAGTCAATAAATTCAGTGGCAAGGTTTCTTGACATGAAAGCTGAGGCAAATGGGGTTTTCAAACAAAGATAATTCACTTAAGGAAATAGGTCATCACAATAATTCCATTACTAAAGGAAGTCAGAGCATAATATTATGAATTATGAGTAATAGCAATGAGATCTATTGCTCAACACAATCATTCCATCACTAAAAGAAATCAGAGCACATGGTTGTGAATTTTGAACAATAACAATGTAATCTAGTGCTGGTGGTTCTAATAAAACACAGTCATCTTATTGTTAAAGGAAGTCAGAGAATTAGATTATGAATTCTGAGTATTAACAATAAGATCTACTGCAAGTTATCAAAATAACATATAGATCAAGAAAGGATTAACTCCATGAAAACTCAGATCTGTTTAAGAAAACCTCTCTGCATCACTGATTATAGTTCATAGCATAAAGAAACAGCTGAGCCAAAAAGTCTCCAACCCCTTTGCTAATTCGACCTCTTGCTCTATATAAAGCATTTACAAATAGGATTCCATCATCCCTCAAAAAGAGAATTCGAATTTGCCATCAGTGACACCTATTCTAACCATGAAACAAACCATTAATTAGAACTAGCTGTTAACTAAGAGTGCTAGTGACCTAATACAACTAGGAGTGTAACTCGTTATCATGATTACAACAACCTTATCTAAGAATTTAAAGCATTATTTGACAACTTGAAACCTCAAGAAGTCGAATTTGATGAAGCCTCCCACGTGCTCATTTGACTGCTGAAGACAAACCCTAGAAATTAGGGAACATGTTTCCCTGTTTTTAGGTTTAGGATCCATGAAAATGGCACGTGGGATAGAGCCTTTATCTCCTCATCCATGACACATGTTTCAAAACTTAAGGAGGTTTTTGTATTCCATGATGTCTAGAACGAAGACCTCTCTTGGTTTTTTAAAATACTTCTCCAGCTATCCAAAATATATCCTTGAAAAACACGTGTCAAACAGGCAAAATCCGTTATCTTAATTTTAGGTTTCAAAGAAAGCTGATTATCTCCCAATTGAAAACACTTATGAAGAAAGTGAGATAGGTTATTGTAGCTGGAGAGTGGATGAATAGAAAAATCCTTTAGAATTCCAAAATAAATTTTCATGTGACCAGACACGGATCTTGAAAAAGACTACTAAAACCAGAAGACCAAGCTTGACTTTCAGCAGTTTCGTAGCACAGGTTTAACCATAAATTCCTCCCACCTTAGAATGGATTTGAAGAAATGGAAAGATTTTTTTGTATTTTAGCATGTTAGGAAGAAAAACCTCTTCCATTTTGAAAAATTTAGTTTTCAGCTGCTCAGGAAAGCTTCTGTAAGTTAACTAGTACAAACAGTTTTTCTGCTAAAACAGGCTGCTTTAGGGGTTTCGTAGCACGCTACGAAAACACTGATTTCGTAGCGCAAAATAGGATTTTTACACTTTCTGCGCTACAAAAACGTGGATTCATAGCTAGTTCCAAAATTTCTCTGAAATTATGTGAGATATGACTTCTAAACACATGGTGAGGCTTCTAGGACATGGAATGAGGCTGTCAAACCTTATTTGAAGACGGACATGAGACTCTAACCCTGTGACTTAGACTCTAAAACATACAAATGAATTGACCATGACTGATACAAGAATTGAGAAACCATGTAAGTTGTCGAAATTTTTAAGGAAGCTTTACAGTGATAACAGCTGGGAGGCTGGCTTTCTAAACATCCTTGCATAGTTTCTAAGCTAAGCAGGATGCTAGGTAGCTGGGGAAATAACCATGAAAACTACGTAGTTTTGTAGGTGATCAACAGGTCGGCTGACTGGGTGACTGGGTGGAAAGCTGCGCAATTTTTTGAGCGAGATAGTGATGGACACAATGTGTCTGTCCGACATGTCTGCATAGCTTCTTCAGTTAGTGGAGATGACATGATTTGCAAATTTTGCACATATTTTTCGGGGAGTGAGTCTCGGTGTCATTGCCCTATCAAACTCTCTGTTTGACTAGATGGAGGCTCAATTGATGTGCTTGCGGGCATCAGATATTGAAATGGATTTCTGGGAAACTTCTGCACTATTCTAGGTGGAATTTGGTCGAGTCGATTCCGGGGTTGCGCAATGCAGACTACCTGGGAGGCAGCCTCAAGCTCTACACAATTCTAGGCAACAATACATAATCACTGAGAGGTGAAATTGCATAGTACAACTCAGCAGATGTTTGACTGTTGGAGGATGGTCCGGTCAACAATGCTTTGAAAAAATGACCAAGTTTGTGAATGAGTGACTTCATACATGCATGACCTCGTGAACACATACTCAACATGACTTGATGACAAGAAACCTCTAACCAATAAGACAACATACACTGAGTGTGACTGACCGAAGGTGTGAGCAACAAACGAGGCACTTGTGATAGATCGTTGAATGACCACGATGACACTTGCACGACAGTGCACACAACTTTGTGTGTGAGTGTGACGGGTGTTTACATAACATATACAACTTGTACACATGAAGGCATACCTTCTGCATGACCAAAACATGACTGCAAGCATGACATTGTGACCAACATGCAAAAAGATGTCAGTTGAATTGTCAAGCGAGAAGGGTGAAAAGACTCAACACTAGCTCACAAGATGAGCCCGAGTGCTTGCAAAAATCAAGGAAAAAAACCAAGGGAGGCTCCGAAATTGGATGCAGGCCAAAAGTTTGGAGGGTGTTGCAGCCACTGGAATAGAACTCTAGAAAGAGACAATGGATATTTAATGTTACTTTTTTAACATATCACCTTCATCAGTGTTGGATAATGAGACTCCACATGAGGTATGGACTAGTAAGAAACTCTCTCTCACACACATTTCAGGGTATTTGGTTGTGATGCATATGTACATGTTCCAAAGGAGAAAAGAACCAAGTTGGATAGTAAATGTGAAAGGTTCATATATATTGGGTATAGGGATGGTTCAAAGGGCTACAAGATTTGGAACCCAGAAACAAGGAAGGTTGTGTAGAATTGACATGTGGTGTTAAGAGAAGTGAAAGATGCTATTAAACATGAAGTTCGACCAAAGGAAAAGGAACAAGAGAAGATATAGTTTGAAATAAAGGAGGAAGGATCAAACTCTATACAAAAGAAGAATTAGAAGAGGAAGATCCGTACACTCCAGTTTTGAGGAGATCAATTCAAGAGAGAAGGAAACCAGAGAGGTGTAATCCATATTATTTCTGTTCAAAATTTTCTTTATATATTATTGACGATAATCCTAGAACAGTTAAGATGGTAGTGGATTCAGAGAATGGAAAACCTAGAAAAAGGTGATGGTTGACGAAATGGCATCCTTGGAAAAAAATGAGGCTTGGGATTTGGTGGAGTTGCCAGCTAGAAGGAAATCCATTTGAAGCAAATCATAATTTAAGAACAAGATGAATGCAAAAGGAAAGGTGGAGAAATACAAAGCTTGGTTGGCAGAAAAAAGTTACTCCCATGTGTTGGGAATTGATTTTGGTGATATTTTTTCTCTTGTTTCCAAGTTAGATTCTATTAGATTATTTTTATCTATTCCTACTGGTTTTAATTTTTAGGTAGAATAGATGGATGTGAAATGAGGACCTAGAATAATAAATCTACATGAAGAAACCATAAGCATTTGTGGTGAAGGGTAAGAAATAACTGATATGCATGTTAGAAATCCTATGTATGGGTTACACAAGTCACTAAGGATGTAGTATCAAAATTTTGATACATATATATGAGGACTTGGCTTCACACGGAGAAAAGCGGATGATTTTTTGTATTTTAAATTAATTGGTGACCGTGTTATTTATTTTGTCTTGTGTATGGATGATATTTTGATGATTGGAAATGACAAAGAAATTATCCAAGATTTGAAGACCTAATTGTCCTCTAAATTCGACATGAATGATATTGGTGTTGCAAACTATATTTTGGGCATGGTAATCAAGTTATATCATGCAAAGTGGAAGCTATGGTTAAACCATAGGAAGTATGTCAAGACAATATTGCAAAGGTTTAATATGCATGATTGTAAAACAATGAAGGTTCCTATTCTTGTAGGTGCAATGTTATCTGCTGAAAAGTGTCGCAAGGCACAAGAATAGGAAGAGGAAATGTTTTGTGTTCCACATGGGAGTGTAGTTAGTAGCCTGATGTATACAATGTTTTATACCATACCATACATTACACATTTAGTGTCACAGTGCACCATGGCAGGGTTTCTAGTTTTAAAAATGTCTTAGATAATATGCACCAATGTCGTTAATAGAATTGTACAACCTAATGCTTAATATACAATAATGCACCATGGAAGGGTTATTTTTTATAAAAATAAAAAAAATAGTGCTCTAAGTAGAACAGGTGCACTGGTGCATACACTTCTTGATACCACCAGACAAGGGTTATATTTAAAAAAAATATTGGTTGTAAAATTAATTTTCATCATTTTTGGTGTTATATTGTCATGAAGAAACGATGTTATCCCTATTTATGAAAGCCCTGATTCATAAACAACATGGTGCATGTGGAAGTGTTTTTGATTTAGAAATGGAAATGCACTTCATATACAATAAGCATCAGTGAAATTAATAGAACTATATGGCAAGTGCTTAACATATAATAGCACATCATGGCAGGTTTATTTTTTATAAAAATAAAAACAATGGTGTGTTGAGTAAGTCAAGAGACCTAGTACATATAGTAATCGATAGTACTGGACAAGGGTTAAATTAAAAAAAAAACGTTGGTTGTAAAATTCATTTTCACCATTTTGGTGTTGTACTCACATAAAGCATCGTTTCTTTCCCTTTTTACAAAAGCCCTAGTGCATAAAGAACATGGTGCACTATTGCAAGGTTTTTAATTTTAAGAACATCAACGCGCTACTCATAAAATAAGCATTGGTGCCATTAATAGAACTATCTATCCCGGTTCTAAATATACAATGGTGCACCATTCAAGGGTTGTTTTTTTTTTAAATAAAAAAAATGGTGTGCTAAGTAACTCTAAAGCACCGGTGCGTATACTACTCTATAACACCAACCTAGTGTTAAATTTAGAAAAATGTTGGTCATAAAATTTATTTTCACCATTCCAGTGCTATATGCCCACGAAGATTTGGTGCTATGACCTTTCCAAATTCCTCTTTGCGTATTTAACATGGTGTTGCAGGGTTTTAAATTTTAAAATAGCGTTATGTTAGGTGAATCTAGAGCAACAATGCGTATACTACTTGATAGCACTGGACATGGGTTAAATTTAAAAAAAATTCCTTTGTAAAATTCATTTTCACCATTTTGGTGCTATAATCCCATGAAGCACCAATGCTATTCCATTTTATGAATAACCTGATGAGTATAAAACATGGTGGACCATGGAAAGGTTTTCAATTTAAAATTAGTGGTGCTCTTCCTACATAGCCAACACTAGTGTTTTTAATAGAACGATATGCCTTGGTGCTTAATGGAAAATGGTGCACCGTTGGAGGGTTATTTTTTAGAAAAATAAAAAAGTAATAATTCACTAAGTAAATAGGAATTCCTAGTGCCTATACGGCTCGATAGCATTAGAAAAGGTTAAATTTAGAAAAATGTGGGTCATAAAATTCATTTTCAGCTTTTTGGTGCAATACTCCCACGAAGTAGTGGGGCTATTCCTATTTTAAAATGCCCCAGTACGTAAATAAAATGGTGCACTATGATAGGGTTTTTAATTTAAAAAAATGGCGGTGTGCTTCATACATAATCTACACTGGAGCATTGGGTACTCAAGTCCACCATAATAGTGTTGAATAAAAAAAAAACTTACGGCTGTAAAATTCGTTTGCATTGTTGTAGATCTCTCAAGCACTAGTGCTACTTTTTTGTTTGTGAAGCTCCCTTTGGTGCTTCCCTTACTTTCCATCCTTCCATCTATTGTTCTCTGCATGCCTTTCAAATTTTGTCAAATGGTGTTCAAATTTGATTTTTTCCTATTACCTGGAAGCCATGTCTCCCCAAGGACCAAATGTTCAGGTAATGTCTATGTTTCTCATTAACTTAAATTTTTAGTAGAGTAGAATTTAATATTAAGTAAAAAAAATCATTAATTTTTATTTTTTATTTTTTTGCAGAGTGCATTTGAGAGGTTCAACTCACACTATTCACAATGCACCCTATAAATTTATCAAGCGAACCAAATATCAATGAGTAAATTTAATGTATCATTATTTTTTAATATTATGTGGTGCCTTTGCTAAATGGAAATGCATAAAGTAGTAAAGTTCCACGACGCAATGCTTTAAAAATTTTAATTTTTTAGGTGATGCGTTGGGTAACAGATCGAAAGCATCGCTAACTACTGAGTAAGATAAATGCACCTGGAAGTTACATTCGAGGACTCATTGCCGTAAAAATTGTTACTTTTTCTAGTGGTGCACCGGGTAAAATTATCTTCTTGGTGCGTTTACATTTACAAAATTCACCAGATAACATTAAAAAATTATATCTCGGTGTGTTTGTTAGCTGAACATTCTGATGCCCCGTGTCGACGTAAATTAGTGAAATAGTGTGAAATGTTATGTCGATGCACCATATTGAAAAGTAAAAATAACTAATGTTATGTTTGTATGTGCACCGAAAGTAGTGCCTGAAGTCAATGTACCGCTGTGTCCAGTGCATTCCTATTTTTTTGGCGCACTGAGGTTGAATTTTGTTTCTCAATTGAAAGTTATATGCCCATATTTACAAACACATTTTTCATTTAATATATATATTTTTTTTGTTTTATGTATGAGGATGATGTATTTTATATGTCAATCATGCAGAGATGTCAATGGAAAGAGAATCCGAAGGTGTACTGTAGGTTGTTGGTGGGATGTCCAACGACAGGCTTTCTATGCCAGTCTTGACATGCGGTACTGTTGATAGTGCTGGACCCACCAACATTCAAGGGATCTCCCTAGTAGGAGTTCCTTCTGATATGATGGCCCAGTTTCCATTATCTTAAAGATATGCCTTAGCTCTTTCTTGTCAGCAAATGAGAGTGGTATACTTAGTCTTCAAACAATGAAGTTCATGTGCTTGGTGAGTGTTTAGTGTAACTTGTGTCTAAGTTCTTTCACTATAGAGGGAGAGGGAGAGAGTGATTCTCAAGTCGAAAGGGAATAGTCACAACGCAATTAGAGACACACAACACAGTAGGACATGTGTAGCTTTTGATGAAGCAGTCCACACAGATGCGCCAGTCACAAACACAAAGTGAACATATAACACGTACAACACCCAGTGGAATGGTCCACACGAGGGCGATGATCATTATAACAAGTTTACAAGAATGAATGTGTTGAGTGTCTCTCATAATAGTCCACATGGGTGAGACAACATTAACAACTGGTACAGCACATTTCCAACAACATATGCACTAAAACAACTGAAATAGTTCAACTATCTTAGTACAGGTTAAAATGACATGCATTACAAGTGTCCAAAGAACATTCTTATAAATGAATACAATACATGTGTGAAAATGTGTTGGCCTATTAATAGGCTTCTCAATTAGCGAAAGTTCCAAGAAACAACCGTACACCATACATCACTAACCTCGATAGTGGGGCGTTCGAGCCACTGCTCAATCCTCAAAGAAAATACTACAAACTCTCAAGGCTATGTGGGAGGAGCCAAGGTGAAAAGCCATTTTCATGTACAAATGGGAGGTATATATAGCCAAGTTTGAAACTGGCCCTTGTGACTCTTCTACTTCCCTCATGACTGTTCGACTTACATGACTCTTTAACTTCATCTGTTGGTCTCATGGACTTCCATGCTACATTACATTGATTACACAAGTATGACCCAAAGTAGTGACGTGGCCAAGGTGGCTCATAACAGAACTCAACATGACATTACTGGTATGCACATGCTAGCTATGTTGTTCACGTCAAGATTCTGTGCTGCTCAGTGATGAGTGTGCCCATGGTGTGCCATAGATTTAGCTCCGCATGGAAAAGTTCATGGAGTCTTCAATGGTCTTGGTGTTCACTTGATGGTTCATACATGCATATGTGTGTCCTTCGCTTGCTACTTGGTATGCTTCCTGTGTTCGTCCAACCGTGAGCAAGTCTTCTAGCATGTAATCATTTTTAATCCCCATTGTCATCGCACCATGTCTCATCGATGTACCTATTTCTGTAATCGCTCATGATGAGATATCATCAAATTCATAAATATGCTAGTCTACCATGATGCATTGTCTTTCTTTTCCGGGTATAGTTGATTGGGAGAGAGGAAAAGGCTCTGAAATAGAACAAACCACATGTTAGGCTGGGATGCAAGTCTCCATGATACTATTGGGAAAAACTACATAGAGGTCACTAGGAGGCTAGGTTGAGAAGTCCAGGACAATAGTGACATCTACGGGATCTGGCTCAGTTGGGAGGCAAAACTGTGCATTTTTTCTTGGTAAGGCAATCCAAGCAACAAGAGTCATTGGCAGTGAAAAATGTACAGATTTCTAGAGGAGGATGTGTTATCGGGAAATCTAGTGTCTATACAGAGCTGCTAGTCCCACTAAGATGAGTAGCTATCTTAGAAACAAACATATTAAAGTTACTTTCACTTTCCTTTATGAGAAGTAGATCGGAGAGGAGCAAAGAATACCAACCTTGATCTTTCGCTTGGTTCTCTGCTTGTTCCTTCTCCTCTTTTATATATGTTTGCCACTCTTCCCTTAACCACTCCACTTCAAAGAGTACCTGTAAATTCAAGACAGCATAATACCTTCAAAGTGCAAAGATCTATAGTCATAAACAATATAGGATCAGATATATATTGACCACATACGTGCATATATCAACTAACATACAAGAATGTGGAGGAAAACTCAAATAACTTTATTGATATCGAGGTTAGAAGAGAGGATTACAACCCATTAATCTAACCTAGCGTCATCCTCCCAACATGAAAGCCCTTCTTCACCTCATGAAAAGCTTAGATCACCCAACACTATGATATTGCTCCAGGAAACCAACAACACTTCCTTACAAGATAGAAGATTCCAGCCTCCAACCTCTGGATCTCTGGGATGAGGGATCCATATATAGATATTAGTAGAGGTGTGAGTTAGCTCTGGGTTTTTTATTAGTGTCATTCCATTGATATTTCTTGGCTCCACTTGGAGATTTCATTGATCTCTTACGCATCCCTAGGTAAATTATGAGAGGCAAGTGTCATATGAGAAGTTTCTAGAAGATTCCTTGATCATCCACTTAGCAAACTATCTATGCCATTTGTCTATTCTCATTCATCGCACCATATAGGAGGACTTTTCAGTATGCATCTCACCTCCCATGTGTAGTAGGTGTGATGCATTGCACCCTGACCATGGAGCAAGTGAGGTGATCCAATTTTGACCAGTTCTGAGTAATGTTTCATGGAGAACTTTTGGGAGATGATGTAATCAGCTGACCTTGTTCCTTTAGGGTATGAAACAACACTTTTAGGAACTTAGAAGCCCTTTGTTTATGGACATATGTGATTGGGGTTGCAGTCCCCAAATATGTCTATAACAGTTGCCCCATAAAGCATGAGGTCGTAAATCTTTTGATGTTGGGTGAAATGCTTTATCACGAGGATCCGAGGTTTTTCGAACTGGAAGGTGACCTATAATAAGATACAATACAATACATTATCTTCATAATACTTTCATGATCTAGATGAGGTGAGCATTCCGATGCTCAGCTTTATAAATTCATTTTCATGTACATAGGACAGACAATCGTTTGTGTGGCAGATAGATGATTCTGATAGAGCCATCATCCTTTGATTCAAATGATCATCTGTGTAGCAATGATGTAGATTTGATGCCTTTATTTTCTTGAATATATCATAGCTCGGATGAATGAAACTAGATCCAGGGTCTTCAAACACGTCCAATCTTCGCCCGAAGTACAAGTCGATCCATGTGAAAAGATGTTTTGGAGTCGAACATGGAAAGACATCGCCTGATTACCAGCCAATGATGTAAGTTGTTAACAGGCGTGAGAGGAATCACCGATAATGATGATGACCCTCAAGGTACTACAGTATAATTCACATGGTGTGAAAAAGGGACTTGGCATTGAACACCACACATAATCTTTCAGTCGAAGGCCATTGATGAAAACATGTCGCCAGAAGTGAGAAACTTGCCATTGAGGCATGCAAGCTTCAAAGTACTGAAAGGGTTGTTCCTAGGCTGACTTCTTGGATAATGAGTTGTCGTCAAAAAGAAGTAACCCATCGAAGGAGGGCCTTAATGAATTCCACATCTATGACATGGAACGGAGCAAATGATTTTGGAGGTGAAAACGATCTGATGATACAGGGTTCAGGGTGGCGGTCATGAAAGGATGGAGCGTGAAGGTATTGTAGCAAATGAAACGCAAGATGGGTTGGTGAATTCTCTGATCGCCTTCTCTTGAACATATCGGCAACACTGAAATGGATTGGTAGCGTTAACCCTAAAGATGGATGGTATGGTGGACCAATGGTAATATGACTGGTGAACGAAATAACCCAACCCGACTCAATCATGGTGATGGAGTGAAAGTTTCGTGTTCAAGAGCGACTCGCTACCAGCAAATTTTCTTCAAATTTTCTTCCTAATTCCTCCCCAGCCATTGCTGACCAGTACCTCTTTATTTTTGTCAAGCTTGAGGAGAACAACATATGCTTGTTCTATAATTTTCCCTTGGGGCAAACCCTTCGCTATGTTTTAATGAGTTTAGCGACAGTGAAACTCGTTCTTGTCTACATGTACAAGTTTGTTGCTATTGGTTTTAACGAGTTTAAAAACAAAGACAACTCGGTCCTTTTTCATTTTTAGAGAGTCTGAAAAGGGACGGAAAGAAAAATCCGGTAATCATTTTTCATCATATAATCCCTTAAGTCTGAAAAAAGTATAAAATAATACGCAAGGTATGAATTTTCGATAGTTTTAATGAGCCAAACAAGACAAGCGCTTGATGTTTTTGTGTAATAATCCCTCAGGTCCAAAAATATTAAAATCTAGAGGAGGGATAGCACTCCTGGTAGCTTTAATGTACTGGAGAGGCCAACTGCTCAGCAATATTTTCATATTTTACGAGTCAAGTGAAAAGAGCTTAAAGGAGACTCACCTTTGAGGAACGAGTGATATATTTAGGTAGTAGCTGGTTCCAGGTAAGGTTTGGAACTTCCAAATCACGACAATGTCAAGAGGATGGCTAACAGAATCACTCATCAAAGCTATTCCTGAAAAGGGTAAACAATCAAATGGAGGTGAATGATCGGCTAAAATAGAGTGGAGGTGATGGTAAGAACACGACCAAGGCTCAAAAGCTGATGATAATGCATTCACAATGGTTATTTACTGGAGGTTGGTTCATTTTTTAATGAGCTTAAACTTTGGGGGAAACATTTGCTCATTTCTTAGGTTTAATTTTTAACGAGCTTGAACTTCACATAAAAACTACTCGTGTCAATCATATAATAAGGACATCTCATCGATAGATTCCATTTTTGTGGAGCTTGCACCTTTCGAAGCTTTGCTACGTGTTCTTTCCTTATGCAAGATAGGAATGACCAATCCTACGAGTTTAAAGGGTTGAGAATCTACAAACTAGGAAAATAAATGGTCACTCTTCACTTGCACGCAAAAACGTTTGCATGCCCCCAGGTATAGCGAAGTAGAGTTTCTAGGTTACCCTTCAATTTGCAGACAAAACATTTGTTCTATCAGGAAAGGCATAGCTTTTCTAGATTACCCTTCAATTTGCAGACAAAACATTTGTTCTATCGAGAAAGGCATACCTTCTGATGGAGGTATCTTACTCCAATCTAATCCCATCTTCCTATATTTAAGGGTGTCAGATCGGTCATATATCCTTCGCAGAAACCTACTCTATACCTAGAGTTTTCCTACCGAAGTAGGCTAGGGTGCATGCCCCCTGGGTTTCAGTCATGACCCCCAAATTACTCGTGTTCTTTAGGTGCATAGACTGGATATTGATGAGACATTAATTGAATGAAAAGACCATTTAGGGATGGCATTTGACTATTAGCTATGTGTGAGTTAGGGAATGAAAGTTGGTCTACGAGCTGGACCACTTGGCCTTCGTGCGGAAAACACATTACTCTAAAGAGTGAGGAGACAATGGCTCCCATGCTATAAATATAGTCGCGCACAAGGAGTAGATTATAGTCTAGAGGTCCTTGGACTACCATTACGTTCATATAAATGGTTTTCCTTCTCAAAGTAATAGGCACATTTGGAAGGATCCCTAACGGTCGACTGGTTCCTTTGTCAAAGCCTGTCATATTTCTCATCTCAGGTATAAGCGATGGTGATCCAAGCGCTTTCCAAGCAGTTGAGGAAAGGATACTCACAGAAGCCCCTTCATCTATGATGGTAGTGACCATGACCATTCTGTAAGCTTATACAATGATTCAGAATGGTACACTAGCCGGTAAATGGGGTCTACCTAGTAGATTCCAATCGAAGGAAATGACTAGGTTGCTTGGAGGTGGGACTGAATAGACGGTCGGATACGACTTTGATGAACTTCCTTCCTGTGGTAAAGGAACAGGTAGATTTCCCCCACGTCCATCAGAGTCTGTGTTTACGAAAAGAATTTGAATGGTGTCATTCTCATTCTCTTTAGTGACTGTATCATCTAAAGATGGACCTTCTGAAGGCAAGATCAGGTCAACTACCACCTCGACCTTTTGACTTTTGTCTAGTGTGGATTTACAGGTTTTATCTTCAATGATAGATGCTTCAACCAACCATAATGGCGTGTCAGTTAGATTTTGAACTAGTGATGGACTCGGCAAGAGTTTCTTGTATCCAGGAGGAAGCCACATCGGTGAAGCAGGATAGTTATCCAAGACTCTTTTAGCTTCATATAGGAAGGGAAAATGGTGGATGACGTGATAACCTTCACACAGCTTACAAGGAAACTTACATTTCCTTTTCTGTCTATATACTGGGCTTTCACTAGTTGACAGTGTACTCTCAACATGATTAGAGGTTGATGACACTGGATTATGAAAACAAGGAGACTAGTCCCTTAAGATCCGAGGGATGAAAGGACAATCTCAATGATAGTGGTCTCCTTTGCAAATGACACATGGATATTTAGGCTTGGATGGTGTAGCGTGTGGATTTTCTCTAGACGATGCACGATTTCCCCTTTCTGCCTTTGGCTCCTTCTTCTTCTTTTCCTTCTTCTCCTTCCCGTTCTTCTCCTTCTTAGTCACTTGATTTTTAGCTTTACTAGCTTCATCAAGAAAATACAAAGGAGGAGAGGGAGAAATGGATGAAGTAGAAGGTTGGGGGATAACTCTAGTATCATCTAGTTGCTGACTTGATTGTTTAGGAATCACGGTGTTCTGAATGACGGAGGTCGAGAAGAGCCATATTGGCAAGCCAATCGTCAATCCTGGAAGTGAAAATGTTGCCATATGAGGTGCACCAACATCTCCCCAAGAGGAGAAAGGGCTAGGATTTCCTCCAAGGGGAAATCCTTGGTTGGTAGACTCCATTTTCCTCCACCTAAGACCAAAGCGGGAATAGTGATATTATTTCGATTGAAATAAATTTTAGATGCTTTGACACAACCTGTTTTTTCAATTTTTAAGAGTCAATAAAAAACAAAAGGTGACTCTAGTTGCCTTCGATTTTTAATGAGCCTGAAGTGACAAGTGATCAGATGGACCTTTTCCTTTAACAAGTCTGAAAAGGAATGAAAGAGACTACTCTGGAAATCTAGATAGAGGGATTACCAAACCAATCGCAAAACTACAGAATAATTTTTATGGTACGGTAGTCAATCTTCCCAAATGCTGTGTTTAGTGCATTGTGATCGATAGGGCGACAGACACGGCTTCCTAAGGATAAAGGATATAGCCTATTGTGGTCTCCCAATATATACTTGACGGTACGTGGGAGCACAAGTCCGTACTAGCACTTGTCGTCTCAAAGAGGAGGAATCACCCAACCAACAATGAAAGCAATAGTTACCAGGCTTTATGATGCCGGAATACGTCTCTAGCCTAGACTTCTAAATGTTGTGTGTTAGGTTCCAAAGCATTTTTATGTTTATTGAATTCATTTTATAGTTGATCTTGCTTAAGAAATTTTCCTTTCAGGTTCACTGCATGATGTAGATATATAGTTCCTAAAATTCAATCTAAGATGATAAACAATAATTTAATCTTCTTTTTGCAATGAAAATCCTAGCTACTAAAGAAAGAGAAATGAGATTCTTTCAACATAGAGCATAGAGCACACACTAGATGCACTGTCCTAAATCAAACCAACAAGCAGTCTAAATGCAAATGCACATGCATGTATTTGTTTTCCGCTTTCTTAATGTGTGAATGACAAAAATAATGCTGAGTACACATCTGAATTATCTTTTCAAAGTGACAATACTAACAAATTTCTCTTCAAAACGAAAGGAATATAATGACGACAATTTGCGTTTTCGAATTGAAAATTGTTTTCGACACTTGAAAAACTACTAATTCAAATAAAATACAAGAGTAACAGTATAATTGATCATCAAGAACAATAGGATTCTTTTCTACGACTGAAAACAACAATTGAGACACTTCCAAATAAAGAAACGATAGTTCGATTACACTACTTCTTTGTAAAAGAGAACCGAAAATGGTGCACAATACACAAAAACATTTACAGTTCTTTGCAAAATGGAGGCGGAATGATGGAAAGGAAGGGGGTTTCCACAGTGGTATATTGATCACAGACAACAAAATTCCTGAATAGAGCTGAAGAGAGTGAAAAAAAACCAAAGTCTAAAGGAAAAATTAGCCTTATCTGATCATCGCACCTATTACACAGGGAAGCGAGGATGCATCCCACCTACTACACACAGGAGGTATGATGCATCCAGATTTCCTTGAAGAGAGGGTACGATGGTACTAGAACGAGACCTTAGCTTGGTTCTTGATCACAATTTGCAGCTTAGTTCAGGGCTTTAGGCCAAGCAAGTGATGTTCAGTAAATATAAAGCACAGGGGTTGATCTAATGAGGTTACTAGAGCCACCACCAGGGTAATTAGAATGTTCGCAAATCGATTGTTTAGTTTATAAACAAAACCCAGAGATAGACTGAAGTAGCATTGATCTACTTTGCACTTGCATAGAAAATGCAGTTTGAAGGCTAGCTGGCTTGACTTCAGGCTCTGTTTGTAAGTTTATAAATCAAACAAATATAGACAAGCAAACAAGCTATTCACTCCCCAGTGGAGTTTCCATTTTGTTATCGAGAAATCTAGCGTCTATGGAGAGCTGCTAGTCCCACTAAGATGGGTAGCGATCTTAGAAAGAAACAGATTAAAGTTACTTTCACTTTCCTTTATGAGAAGTAGACAGGAGAGGAGCAAAGAATACCAACCTTGATCTTTCGTTCGGTTCTCCACTTGTTCCTTCTCCTCTTTGACAGATGTTTGCCACTCTTCCCTTGACCACTCCACTTCAAAGAGTACCTGTAAAGTGAAGACAACATAATACCTTCAAAGTGCATAGGTCTACAACCATAAACAATATAGGACCAGATATATATTGACCACATACATGCATATATCAACTAACATACAATAATGTGGAGGAAAACTTGAATAGATTTATTGATATAGAGGTTAGAAGAGAGGATTACAACCCATTGATCTGACCCAGTGTCATCCTCCCAGCATGAAAGCCCTTCTTCACCTCATGAAAATCTTAGATCACCCAACACTATGATATTGCTCCAGGAAACCAATAGCACTTCCTTACAAGATACAATATTCCAGCCTCCAACCTCTGGATCTCTGCGATGAGGGATCCATATATAGATATTTGCAGAGGTGTGAGTCAGCTCTGGGTTTTTGATTAGTATCATTCCACTGATAGTTTATGGATCCACTTGGAGATTTCATTGATCTCTTACTCATCCCTAGGCAAATTTTGAGAGGCAAGTGTCATATGAGAAGTTTCTAGAAGATTCCTTGATCATCCACTTAGCAAACTGTCTCTGCCATTTGTCTATTCTTGTTCATCACACCCTATAGAAGGACGTTTTAATATGCATCACACCTCCCTTGTGTAGTAGGTGTGATGCATTGCACCCTGACCATGGAGCAAGTGAGATGATTCAGTTTTGACCAGTTCTGAGTAGTTTTTCATGGAGAACTTTTGGGAGATGATGTAATTAGCTGACCTTGTTTCTTTAGGGTATGAAAGAACACTTTTAGGGAATTAGAAGCCCTTTTTTTATGGATGTATTTGATTGGGTTTGCAGTGCCCAAATATGTCTATAACAGGCTGAGATCAGGCTGTGGGAGTTTGTTAGCTAGAACTACGCAGATCTGGGAGGCAGCCATGCAGGGCATGTCTACATAGTTTTAGAGCTAACTGGGGTGCTCGGAAGTAGGTGGACTATCCAAGAAAACTGCACAATTTTCAGGAGGAGTGGCAAGTAGGCTGGTAGGAGGACTGAGTAACAAATTGCACAATTTCTAGAGATAATGCAGTGATAGGAAGCAAGTGCCTATCTCTCTTTTCTATGCAATTTGTTCAAGAATTGCAAGAGGGTAGGCTGATAGCTTCAAAGCAATTTTGAGAATGAGTGTAACCTTGGGTTACTGCCCAAGTCAAATTCTCTGGTTGACCAATGAGAGGCTTGATGGATAGGCTTACTGGAAGTGTAGACTGAGATGGCTTCTTAGGAAACTTCTGTGCTGTTCTAGGTGACAGTCAGTCAAATTTATTCTGGGATTGCCTAGTGCAGACTGCATAGAAGGCAACCTCAAGTTCTTTGCATTTCTGGGAAATAGTTCTTAGTCACTGAGGGTTGAGACTACGCAGTGAAGCTCAGTTGAGGTATGGCTCATGGAGGGTGGTCCGGTCGATAGTTCTTCAACAAAATGATTAAGTATGTGATTGAGTGGACTCTTGTATACACGAACTTGTGAAAACACACTCAACATGACTTGACCATAAGACACATAAAACCAACAAGACAACATATGCTAAGTGTGACTGACTATGGGACTGTCTTCAGATACACCTTCGGGCGACCATGACGACAATTGTGCGACAATGCCTACAACATTATGTGTGAGTGCGATGGGTGTTTACATGGTTGAAACTACTCATGCACACAAAGACAAACCTTTGATATCACCAAAACAATGTCACAAGCATGACATAGGAATCAACATGTCAAAGATGACAGTTGGTCGAAAAAGCGAAAAGGAAGCAAGACATGTAGAGGAAACATATGAAATTAATTTTTCTTTTACACACATGCATGTTACCAAAGATGTGAGGATATAACACTGACAAACAGTCTTGAAAAATCAACTAAGAGGCTTACTTTGAAAGGTTTTCTTTACTTACCACTTACCCTCAAGATGATCATGCATCTGACAGAGTTTGCATGCGGTCCTAATATTTTCTGATCACTGAGTCTCTTGGTCCCTCTCCTCAGCTCCCTTGGAGTGATCTCAGCATGTCTCCTTTTCCTATTGTCACTGAGAGATAGGTTAGCATTGTTTCAACAGGCATTTACTATTGTCAGAATGAGGCCCTGGGAGGCCCAACTGTGTAGTTTTTGCATGCAAGACAGGCAGGGTAACGTTGTACAACACTGCATAGTTTTGAGGCATAGGACACTGCTACGGGATGGGGGCCCTGGGAGGAAACCTCTTCACAGTTTTCGAATGTAGGGCAGCCAAAGTAATCTGTGCATTTATGGAGAGTAGTGTTGGTTGCTGGACTGCTCTGTGCACTTTTAGAGAGTAGTGCTAGATACTGGAGTGCTTTGTGCATTTCCAGAGAGTAGTTTTGGCTAAGCAGTTGAAGGACAACACCACTCAGTTTCTGAAGAAAGTGGGTTTCAACGAGGGTAGGGACACTAGAGTAAACCACTGTGCAGTTTTGGATGCCAAAGGAGGCTTAGGTCTTTGTGCATTTTGGAGTTTGGACAAGAAAGGGAGGAAGCTTAAGGGTTGCAGAAGTGAAGTGCAAAATTTTAGGAAGCTAGATGAGGCTAGGCTGCTTAGGAAATTGGCTAAGTGCGAAATCACTGAAACATATGTAAACGGTGATAGGACTCGACTATGATCACACATGAACACTTAGTGGTACAACATAGACCATCTAGAATGTATAAAACATACTCTGATTCATGCAACAACCTTCATGTAAAGAGTGTGTGAAGTGAGTGTGAAACATGTCTTGTAATGAAAAAAACTCCTATGCACAAGATTTACCTTGAAGTGAAACAACATTCCTGTTGCATGATAAACCACAGTCCATATGCCCAAAAATGACATATGGTACATAAAGATGAGAACATGAACAACTCTTAAGATCAAGGAGGGGAAGCTTGAGATCGTCCCCTTCCTACACAAATTATTGAGGTACAAATGCACATGTGTGGTGGGATTATGCCAAGAGGGGCCAGTTGGAGTATTCGACCAGGATTTCCACCAACACACTAAGCCTACTAGGTAGTGAGGCCAACCACATGTTTGTCATGGTACCATGTCCTTACGCGAGGATGGATTAGAAATAATGTCCCAACATCCTCTTCACATAAAACGAGCCAACAAATGATAAAGTTAATATTAGTGTTTTCGCTAAATTAATCTAGTTTCATTTTATTATCTTAATTAATTAGAATAAAATTTATTTTAACACGTTCTTTAACTTCTTTTATTAAATTGTTTAACGAAATTATCTAATTATTGTTGTGTATTATATATTTTCTAGATAATGGAACATTCATTGAGGACATGCCTCCTCCCCCATCGGATGCACCTGTGGAGATGATTGAGGCCATTGCGGGTGATGGACATCCTCAGATGCAGATACCCAAAAGGAAGTGACCACGTAGGCCTCATGAAATTAGATTTATGATGGAGTTGGGCAACCAATTCTCTATACTTTTGGTTGAGGAGGGAGTCCACGTTGTGAGGGTTCGAGAGATTAGGGTAGATCCTAGGATCCTGGAGCTCTGGAGGGACTTGTTGTATGATATGAATAGTCTTATACATCATATCATCAGAGCTACCAGGCTATTGGCTGCGAGGAGGGATGGCCATGCAGATACAAAATATTCACGCAATACTACCCAACTAGATGATGATTAGGGTGGTGATCCTTCTGGTAGTACTCCACCTCCTCCTCCTTTACCTCACCCACTTCCTGTTTCTCCTCAAAGGGCATACAAAGCATCTCCTCCTCCACCTCCTACTTTGACTCTTGAGGCAGTTGACCAAGGCTTCATCTTCCGCTACAGACGAGGACTTCACTAGTACTGTTCTACTAGATATGATTGTCACAATGGTTGGACAACTAGATATTTTATAACAGTTATTTGACTTCATGTATATATATATGTGTGTGTGTATGTGTATGTGTGTGTGTATGTATATATATATATATGTGTGTGTGTGTGTGTGGTGTGTATGTTATATATATATATATATAATATATATATATATATTATATATATATAATATATATTATATATATATATATATATAGATATAGATATAGATATATGGTGCATTTTTTTAGTTCATGTTGATGTACTTAATTTATATGTTGGTGTTGATGTGTATATTGTTAGGTCATGTTAGATATGTTCATTTAAAGTGCTTGCAGATAAATGCGTATGTTATAGTATTTATTTGACATGAGATGTATATTTGAGGATGTATGTGGTGATGATGTTGGGAAATTCTTGTGTTTTGTAGATGTGATCACGATGATGATGTCCTGTTAGATGATTAGATTTGTGTGTTAGCTAATGGTACTTATATGCATTAGAGGTGTATATAATTAGAATATGTTAGAAATAGAATTTGTATTTTAGATGATGTTTATGTTCGTTAGATGGTTATCATCATGATTTTTATTTTTATGTATTAATGAACTTATATCAAAATTTTATATATGAAATTACATGCAAAACGACCTATTTTAAATTAAAAAAAAAAAAATTAATTAGAAAGTTTAATAATATGGTTAAAACTATAATTTTAAATTTACCATAAATATTTTTCTATTGCATAGATAATTCATACATATCCATTCTAACTAAATTCTTATTCAAATAAGGGCTGCAAGCAGCATAGTCCCTACCTATGGAAAACTTAGAAAGAAAAAGTGTTTATAAAACATGTCTAAAAATAGTCGCTACAAAACAAAATCAATTTTAGACACAATTAAATTATACAAACCTCTAAACAAAACTACCTATCTAGTCACAGTCAAACGTAGAAATCAAAAAGTTGTGACCTATATTTATAATACAAGAGTTAGACAATATCTAATTAATCTTTGCAATTAATTTTCAAAACATATATTGCAACATGTAATCATTAAATAAAAAATTCAAAATATCTATGATAAAATTAAAATATATAACTGTTTGGTCTATAAAATCAACTAAAATTAAAAGTATTTGATCATAAAATATTGGATTATAAAAATAACATTTCAATTAATTGGTTTATAAATTTAATAAATTAAGGTTTATTTATTAATAATAATTATGAATGAAACGTCATTTAAAAATATATTTATTAATTTTATATAAGTATTATTTAAAATATAATTTTTAAATTAATATGTATTTTTAAATTCTAACTCTAATTATTTTTTAATTTGTAATGTTTAAATTAATAAATAATAAAATGCAATCAATAAACCATTATCAATAATATTTATTTAAAAAATATATAAAAATAATCTTTAAATATTTTTTATTCATTTTGTTGGCATGGGATTTGTTAGAGGTGATCATGATGATGATGCCCTGTTCAATTATTAGATTTGTGTGTTAGCTAATGACGTTTATATGTGCTAGAGGTATATATAATTAGATGATGTTAGTGAATTTGAATGTGTATTTTAGAAGATGTTTATATTTGTTAGATGGTTATCATCATGATGTTTATTTTTATGAAATGATACATATTTATTATAGATTATATATTGGTGAACTTATATCAAAATTTTATAGATGAAATTAATTTATATTTGTGTGTTAGCTATTGACATTTATATGTGCTAGAGGTATATATAATTAGATGATGTTAGTGAATTTGAATGTGTATTTTAGAAGGTGTTTATATTTGTTAGATGGTTATCTTCATGATGTTTATTTTTATGAAATGATATATATTTTATTATATATTATATATTGGTGAACTTATATCAAAATTTTATATATAAATTACATGCAAAATGACTTACTTTAAATAAAAAATGGAAATATGCTTTTATAAATTACATAGTTTAATATGGTTGAAACTATAATTCTAAAATTACCATAAATAGTTTCCATTGTATAGATAGTTGATACATATTCATTCTAACTAAATTCTTCTGCAAAAAACAATTACATATGATTAAATGCTATTTTCCATTGTACTATTTACTCTTTTTTAAGAGGCTCTTCTACCCTAAAAATTGTTATTATAAAAAATTTATGAGCTCCAATCATAAGAATTCTATTGGCCCTAAATTTTATGGATGAAAATATTCCTATAGTTGGTGTTTTTGTCATTATTTCGTAAGTTGATTGCTATCAAAATTTTAAATTACTTCGTTAATTGTGGTTTTAGTCAACATTGCGGGCATAATTAAAACATTTCCAAAAACAATGATAAAAGTATGGAAACTAACAAATAGTTAAGTTGAAAACCAAATTATCACAAAACCCAAATTAAACTTATAACGAGCTTAGAATTTAACAAATATGTTAAAATTTTAATTGTTAAATTATAAATTACACAATCGAAAATAGTTAGTTTTAAGTGTAAAAACGTTTCCACTAGAAAAAAATGTGTAAAAATGTTTGTGAATCTTTCCAATTATATAAAATGCCAACAAGGCAAACAAAAATATTATAATTAACAAAATAAAGAAATCAAAAACATACAATAATAGTGTAAATGATGAAATAAAACAAGTACATATTACTCTCTATTGCTAACACATTGATTAGCTTCCTCGCTTCTTGTTAGCATCAAGTTTACACCTTTATGTCAAGTAAGGGATGTCAGTCTATCTTTTTGCAAGTCATAATCGTGAAAAGGGGGGTGTTTTATTGATGATAAGGTTGGCCAAACCTAGGGATATGTGTCATTTAAACTCTTTTTCCTAACCCTAAGTTTATGAAAAGTTTCACTTTATGGTTTGACCTGTAGCAAAAAATTGGGTAAAGCTACGAAATGTTTTCGTAGCGCTTTTCAAAAAAATTCAAAACTCGATTTCGGATCCGTTAAGTCATCTTTTCTAATCATCCAAGTGGTTATTTATAAAATAATGGTCCTCCCCTTGCATGATGTGGAATTTTCCAATAGTTTTGATCCCATTTGAGCCATTTAAAATCAAACCCTAGTTTACTCTATTTTGCCTAAAAAGGGTTTTTCCTAACAAACCTAGATTTGTTGTTTTCTAGCGCAGAAAGAGGTTTAGCTATTTTGTAGTACCCTGTTAAGTTATTGGAAGGTAAATGAAGTTGTTGCAGGTCTATCTAGCCATGTGAAGAGGTTTGAACTTGATGGAATGTACTTTGAAATTTACCATGAAATGCTTGATCTTTTCAGAAGTGTAAGTTGGGAACAAGTCTTTCAATGTTTTAATGCATACAATATCAACTAGTGCCATGATTTTGTCTTCTCTTTTGATGGTAATACAACTATAATTAGGACCTTACAATTCCCTATCAGAAAAGAGTCGATTGTTGAAGCAACCCGTTTTCCAATCGAAGGTGAAAGGTGGTTCAAGAAGTAGAGGTTGTTGAATGTGGATTTGAACTTCTTCCCGAAATAAGAGTGCCAAAATTAAGACTGGGATGTAGCGGCCCTCTAGAGAAAACTGAAACCTTAATGGGTTACTGCACCTAGAGCTAACCATATTTTATTCACTTATGAAGGAAGGTATTCTAAAACTTATCTATATCACATAAGTTTTCATTCTCACTTAGCAGGTTTTAGGAAAATGAACTTTTCATTCTTCCTACATCAAAATTTGTTGAAATTGTGCACTAAGGCAAGGAAGAGACCTGAATTACAAGATCATGATATTTTCCATCATAGTATCATTAATATTTTACACACCCATGAGTTGAATAAGCAAGTGGAACAATTAAGGAAAATGAGACAAAGGAACCTAAACCCACTTGTAAATAGAAGATCAAAAAGAGACCAAAACGAAGTTTCTCCTCAAGATGTAGCTCATGAGACCAAAGGAGAATCTATCCAACACTAGGTTGAAAGACATGAGGAGGTCCTAATGAAAATGCTAGAGGCTTAGGTTTAGGTTTATGAAGGAAGGACTAGAAGCCAAAGAAGCCAACAAAGAAATTTAGTAGAGGAGGAGGAAATAAAATAGAAAATCTCAAAGAGAAAAAAGGGTAAACATAAATGAGGAAGTCAAGATAGTTAGGGTTATGGGCAAAAAGCCCTCACACTTGGCCTACTAACAAGATGAGGTTGAAATTCAAAGCCATAATGAATCCTAAGTACAAATAAGCAGTCATCATCCTTGATGAAGAAGAAAAAATGGAGTGGGCTTCAAAAAGTAAGAAAAGACTAAGAAAAACAGAGCATGTTGAGAAGAGCAAAGGAAGAACCATAAAAAATGATAAAATCTCACAAAATCTAACTAGGAGGGTGACAAGAAGTCAAGATAAGTTGGACATCCTTGCTCAAGTTGTATAGGACACAGGTAGGTGATCATTTGACTGCAGGGGTAGAGTATAGTATAAGCCCTAATTTTGGTTATAGTAAACCCTAATTTTGTTGGAACAAACCCTAATAGATATTTAACATTTTGTTTTACCATGGTTAAATCATCAAGCAATAATTATTTTGAGTATATTGTGGTAAGATATAAGATATTTTTATGGCCTAAGGAGTATGAGTCAACATGAGAAAAAGCAAGCAGCAAAGAATGCCTACAGTTACATAGTTTTGGAACCATTTCTGGGTTCATGCATTAGTTGGATACAAGGAGGGAATATGAGTTTAGGTTCAAAGATCAAGCTTGTAAAGCAAAAAATTGTTCAACATCCTATCTAGCAGCAGATAGGTCATTATTTTTCGAGGATACTAGAAGAAAGAGCATATAACAACCATGTACTCTATTTTGATTAAGTATTATGTACCAGATTAGTGATCCGAATAGCTTAGAGGACAAGATTTCTGTGATTTTTGTTAATTAAACTCTCAAAATATTATGTAACTATTTTGTAATTATTGCTACCATACTTAAAGGAGTTGAACTCTATTGTATTTCCTATATATTTCCTCAAAAATATGAAGAAAAGGTTGGATTTTTTGAAAATTATAGTAATTGTATGTGTGTTTTGAATTCTTCAATTATTTAATTTTCTAAGACCAATATATTCTAATAATTGATATAAAGATTCATGAGATAGTGGATTTTAATATGTATGTTTGTGTTTTTCAATTTCTCCTTTAATAATTTCTTAACTACATTCTCTGAATGTTTGGAAAACATAAATTACTTTAGAATTCATTTTGTTCTTGATTCTTTGAGTGATGTTTTCAAAGCTTCCCATCCTGATCTTCTAAATCCTCCTTAGGATTAATTATGCATGCCCTACAGTGGTGGATTGTTTTTCTTATTCTTCATTCATCTACAACAAATGAGAAAGGGCTAGGATATGTTATCCACCTTTCCTTTATCAATATGATTAGACAACCAGATATCTTGATAAAGCGATCTGAGCCTAGCTATTTGACTCCATCACCCAATGGGCTACTGATTTCAAGCCTAACTAAACCATACATCAACACAACATGTCTAAATATTTAGCCATATTGTAAAGGTCAAAGAGATCCCTCTCTAGATTGAAGGGGCTAGCCTTCAATTTATAAGTTGGATTGAAAAGGTTACCTTGGAAACTTCTCTCCTACAACCAAGAGAAAATATCTAAGTTGTAACATCTTGGTGACCATACTGGGGATTTCGAAAGTCACATCTTCCACAAAACGGTTTAAATGGTTAAATCTACTTTCTAAGGGAAAATAGAAAGTTAGATAACATCAGTGGCTGACATTTTTTCTCTGGCGAATCCACAATGTACAGTTTGAGGCTATTTCATTGGAAATTATGGCATGTAAAAGGATTCATACAAGGAGGCATCCAGATCCAAATCCACAGAGTATTGACAAGCCTTGAAAAATTCTTCAGGAAAAGGAAATCTATAAAAGAAACATGTACCCTTCTTTTAGAAAAATATATTTCTCTTCCTAAAGAGATAAAATATGTTGAAGACATTCAGTTGGATTTAAACTTTAAACACAATCTATTCATATCAAAATCAAAATCCAACTTGTTAGACACAATCCTTGATGAAACAAAACTAAAACATTTTTCTCCTAGTATTGTTCAAAGAATAAATAATTTAGAAGAAGATAAAGACATTTGGTTGCAATTTTTATAAATTAGAACATTTGGTTCAACAACTTCAGATAATAGTTTCTAATTCTCCCACCTTCAAGCATCCTATTCCATCATTTTTTTCTCCAGTAGCTTCACTTCCATTATTCATCCCACATAGTTCTATTTCAACTACTCTTGTTGAATCTACTATACATAATTAATCAACTATTGTAACAACCGTTTCACTTCCTCTATCATCTGCATTCCAGATCCATGTTGTTGGTTCAACCCCATCTCATACAACCATGGCTTCTAGATATACTCCTCTCAATCTCCTATCTTGCCTACATGATATTCCTTTGAATTATGGTCAATGTTTACTTCAGTTTGATTGTGTAGGACTCCTCACGACTTAGTAACATGTAGACATGCTAAATGATTTTATCGATCTAGAGGAGGTAGATCATTAGGATGTTAAGCTTAGACTTTTTGCATAAATTCTATTAAGAGAGTTTAATAAATGGTTCTAAGCTTTACCAACAACAAGTATAGTGAATTTTCAACAGTTTGAACAAATCTTCTTGGCTAGATGGGAAGTAAAGTAGAACCCTCTACAAATACTAGTAGACTATGGGAATCTAAAGAGGAACCTAGGGGAACCATTCCAAAAGCTTACAGTTTGGTTCAAAAAAATCTATAATTCTATCCCTACTAAAATCAAGCCACCTCCTGATTTAGCCTTGTTACATTACCTTGATGGCTTTGATGCTAAGTTAATTTATCAGTTTAGATAAATAAATCCTACTACATTGGAAGATATGCAAAAAAATTCTATTGGGGTGGAGGTAAACTTGTTGGCCAAGAAAGCTAAGATGAGGGCTGAAAGAAGAGTATGATTTAAAGAGGAACAAGATGCTTCTTCATCAGACACAAAATTTGATGTGATGCTAAAAACCATGGAGAAATTAGTTGATAAGTTGACCCCTCCTAGAAGTGATTTCTAGCCTCAGGTAATAAATCATTGTTTTTAGAAGACAACCTAGACCTCAGCCTCACTAGAAGAATCTAGATATGTAACAAACTATCAAAGCTCCACTTCCTAAAAGATTTGTTGATGAGGAAGATAATGAAGAAGCCAATCAACAACATGTGAACTATTTTGATGATGAAGATAAATAATTGTTTCTCACAAAAGAATAACATGATATGTCTGTTGAATGTTTCAGAAAAAAATGGTGAGAAACTGATGTTTGATTCATAAATATATTAGCATGAGTATAATAATGTTGTTGCTGAGTTTCAGAGGTAGTATAATCTACATGGTAGAAATGTGACTGTTTCTAAACATCCTTCAAGAAAATTCATTATGGAGAAGAAACAAACTGAGCCCAAGAAAATAGTAGAGCCTAAGAAGACAATGGAAGTAAGGAAGGATGCTACTAATAAGGGTGAGGAAATTAGAAAGGAAGGAAATGTCAAAGATATAGAAAAGGTCCAACCTTCTTTCAATCTGGAAAATGATATAGGAAACATTAAAATTTCTATCCCTTTTGTTGAATTGTTGAAGAACCTCCAGTGTAAAGATTTTTTTTCAAAATGATAAAAACTCACCAGTTGATCAGATTCTCAGAATATCCAAGATGATGCACTTGAGTTCTTATTTGCTCCACATGATACTGAAGTAAATGTAGATGTGCTACCTTTTTATGTAAGCTTTAATATCCATAACATTATTATCCCCCTAATTTTCTCTCCTTTTGTCATTTTCCCTTTCCTAAATAATAACCATTTACCGTTGTTTTACCTCTTTTATACACCCTCATCTTGTACTAGTCCACGCACAGTGACGTATTTCGTATAAACTTTATTTTTCATATTTTAAATTTAACTTAGCAATAATTAATCATTCATTACATGATTTCTTACTTTTAATCACTCTTTGTAACTTATAGATATCTCCAATGTTTATTTGGTAGTTAGAGTACTTACCGTGACCGCAGATCCTAGTGCAGGATCAGATCTTGCACTGTTGCCAGCACAACAAATCCGTGCAGCAGATTCAAACCTCCTTGATCACTGCCTCATTTTGAGTAGCTTCAACCACGATAGCAAGATCGATCCAAAGGTAGCCGAGATCGAATCTGTGAAGGACAAAAGCTGGAGATTGGCTACGACCAGTTTTGCTAACCACCCAAATTTGAAGGCAGAAAAGATAAATTCTGTGTTTGGTTATGTATTCAGTTGAATTATCTATTTTGGCCTTTGGCCAAAGATCTATATAATGTAGAATGTAAATAGGACTAAGAGGAATTTTTTTTTACAGTAGAAGAGAACAGAGATATAGCCAGAGAGGCGGTAATAGGTTGTTGTATCCTATTATCACCCGAATCTGGGTTGGACGATGTATTAATGTATGTACATGCCTCAGTGAGTTAATAAAAGGGAGCTCCACCTCATGTTTGAAAAATTGTGTTTCTGTAGTTGAGCTGATGAATTGATTATGGTACTAAGCAATGCTTTTATTTAAATGGGAAATGCGCTAGTTGGCTAGGGCTCAGCTAACCCAGCACATTTACCCATTTCCCATTTTCCTGTAATTTGTGTTTACATTGTCAAGTGTGATTTAATTTTAAGCACATGCATTCTTTTCAGAGTGAAAGTGGATCCGTTGTGTGAAGTAGATAAATTCACTTTCCTTCACTTGATTTCAGATTGGTTTTCCTCCGCCTGGTCCAAGCTGGAGAAATAACCCTGCACCAGTGCACGTTGGTGTGGTATCTCCCTTTGTGCAATTTTGTTTGATTAGTTTTCCCAGCTTGGTCCAAGTAGGAGAAATGAACCTGCACCAGTGCACGTTGGTGTGATGCAGCAAGCCTTCTTAGTATACTTCCCGCAATCTTCTTTCTTTCATTAAATGCTCATCACAAGATGAATGTATATTGATTGTTTCTTTATTCCTGCACTCTGTTAAGATCAGAAACATTCACATTTTATGTGTGCAATTTGTTTTAACAGTATAATAGCACTTGCAATAATTAAGCACTCATTTTAAGAATTAAATGCTAAGTGTAGGAAGTTGTGATCTGGTGCAAGGACTAGTTTCTTACCACAAGATCTGAGTGCTTTGATCCTGGAAAATTTCAAGCCCTTGCAGGAAGTAGAAAGCCTTTAGTAAAGATACCATTTATACCTTCTGCATAAATCTCTGTTCTCGCACTACTGCAAGCAGACTCTAGTAGTACAGGACAAATTAGTGAAAGAAAGAAATCTTTAAAGCCACAGGTTTAAGGGCCCATCTGATGAGACTGCTAAGTGTCTCTGCTAAAGAAAAACACACACTCAGTAGTTAAACAATAATTAGGTAGAGTGATTGCCCTTTATATTTGATTCCCTCTTGCAATTTCATTCTTCCTTGTTCCAGTCTTAGATTATTTTGATGGTTCAAGTTGCCTTTTCTCTCTTTAATTTGATTTTGCAAATATTTCCTTTAAAGAAAGTAGGGGTTTATATTAGGAATATTCATACCATCTCTAGCATTTCCTGTGCTTCGTCTCTAAGTTTACGGATCTCCGGGTTGACAAATTAAGTGTTGAGGAGTTTGCTTAAGTGTAATTCCTGCACTCAAAATTTTGGCATTGTTGCCGGGGAGGCAATTTGATTTGGTAAGAATTTGTTTATTATACAATAGAGGTAATTTTTCCTTTATTTTGGCAGTATTGTTTGGAAAGCTTCTTTGAAGGAATTTCACTGGTGTTAATTGATTTATGACAACATTTTTTATTAGAAGTTGTTGGTTATTTTTCTTTATTTTTTGAAATGATTGCCTAGAAAAGGCAAGGGTTCGAAGCCCACTAAGGTCCGAAAGAATTCTAAAAGTAATTCTCGTATTGGGTCTCCTTTTATAAGCAGGAAGCCCAATCCAATTAAAACCCATGATGCAGGAATAGTCCAGATGGATTCTGGTGACAACAACTCAGGTGTGGTTCAACTTGTTGAGAGTGGTTCAAGTAAAAGGGAAACAATGGTAGACCATGAAGATCATGTTGAAGGGACTAGTGAAAACTAGGGAGGTGGAGAACAATCCACTTTTTATGTTTCCAATTATGGACCTTGATACTTTGGTGCAAATGAAGAATATTCCACCATCAGCTCTCCCTCATTTCCGTAGTAAAATTCATGAAGATCCTGACTCTTTTCTATTCAAGTTTGATATTCTGTGTAGAAGTTATGATTATTTAACTAATGCTTAGAAGTTAAGATTATTCCCCGTTACTCTCAAGGACTCAGCTCTACACTGGGTTATGGGGTTAGGAGGAAACACTATAACCTCTTGGGATCAGATGAAGAGAGTGTTTTTGTCTAAATATCAAGAATATTGCAAAACTTGGGACATGCAGGATGAGATTTTAAAATCATACAGGATGATGATGAAACTCTTGAAGATTACCTATAAATATTTTTGTATATTTTACAAAGGTCGAAACTTAAGTTTGATCCCAATACTATGAGAACCTTGTTCTTAAGAGGACTTACAGATATCGCTAGAAATAATTTAAATCTGTTAGGACAAGGTGATATTTCTCAGAAAACTTTTGAACAAATTTGTGAATTATGGAGGAAATTTTCAAGAAATCAATATAGATCCCATAGAGGAACTCGAAATAGAAATAGAAAAACTGAATCTATTGATGCTATGGTTATTGGTATAGAGAATAAAATGGAAAACATGAAAATTGATATAATGAATATTGTTACCAAACAATTGGACTCTTTAAAATTTCAGCAAAAACTCAGGAAGGAACAAGAGTCATTATGTATTTTCTATCATAAATTTAGAGACAAGCGTCCTCCTAAAAAGTGTCCTCTTAATTTGAAAGAAACTAATAAGTGTGTTATTTGTGTAGAAGACCATGTCACAGAAAAATGTTCCTCTATACTAGGACTTAAAGCTGTATTTACAAGTGGACAACCTAAAGATGAATTCTTGTATACTATGGGAGCAAGAAGGAATTGGCCTCAGGTAGGTGCAGGTATGGCTTCTGAATTTTCTCCACACTATTTTGGTTACAATTCACATGAATATTCTTATCCTAACACTAATTAGTAGTGGTAGTATGGGAATCAATATCATCATGGGAAACCTTCTCAACCATGGCAACAAGTTTGGAGAGTTCCAACTCATTCTCCATATTCCTACCAGCCACCTATGCAGTCATATCCATCTACGCATACACCTTATTCAATGCCTTAACTTTCAAGTCAGTCTACTCCATTGTTGACTTTACCTCCACCTTTTTGACCTCCTTAGTTTCTTGCTCAACCCACGCCCAATCCTAACAATAATAAAGTAGTGCAAATGACCTATGTAACAAACCCGCTTTTACCATTTGAGTACCAGTCTATTCCAGTTGGGGTTCATGATATTCAATTAACATCAGGAAGGACTGTAACATTAAAAAATCAGAAGCAACCTATAGTGACTATTGAAAAGAAAGGAGAAGAGGAAACTCTTAACCATTCTCCAAAAGCTTTCACTAAGTAGCCCTTACCCTCTGAATCCTCGCCATCTTCTTCCAACTAGCCTCCCTTCGTAGAGAGGCTATTAATGGAAAGAAGTGAGCCTATTTCTGAGACTAGCTTGGCATCAGAGCCTTAGAATATTTTCATTAAGATACCTTTGCTTCAACCCATCAAAGAGATCCCCATTTGTATCAATATTATTAAGGAACTTTGTCTCAAGAAACCCAGGAGGAAGAGATTGTAACCCCAAAACATTCAATTTGTTTGTAGGGCAGCAAAGTTTATGACAGAATGTGCGTCTATGGAAAATTATACTAATCCCAGAAACACTGTGGTCTTAGTTCAGATTGGTAATGTCCTTGTCTCTAATGTTCTTATAGACCTGGGGTCAGCCATTAATGTCATGAGTAAGCAAACCATGGATCAACTTCGGTTATCTCATCTTCGCCCTACTCCCACTATGCTTGAATTAGCAAATAGATCTAAAATTAAGATAGAAGGAGTATTGGATGATGTGATCATTTCATTAGATTCTTGGGAATATCTTGTTGATCTCATTATGCTTCAGCCAAAGAACTCAGTAGGAGGACATCCCTTGATCTTGGGTCAACCATGGCTTGCTACGACTAATGCATGTATTGGTTGTCATTCCAGTGATATGTATATTTCGCATGGAGATTCTAGGAAGAAGGTTACCTTATACCCCCCAACGAGATCCATTCAGGACCTTCGAGGTACTTTATGTTTGGATAAAATTAGTGCTGAGGAGACTCAGCCCATTTCCCTTATCCATCATTATATTGGGTCTTCACAAGAAGATGAGATTCAATATTTCTTGAATAATCTAGACATTATGCCTAATTTTTAGACAATGAGCTAGATTTTTAGCCCATATTTTCAAGATAATCATGATTCTCCTTCTTCTGTATCACTGCATTTGACCACTCCCTTGAGTACTCCTAAGCCTGATACTAATCCTATTGAGATTAGCCCTAATAAATCCTTGCATATCAGTATAGATTTGGACTCATCTCAGCAGGAGCAACTTGTGAATTTGATGCAAAACCATCTTAGTGCCTTTGCTTGGGGCTATGAAGATATGAAGCATATTCCTCCTGAAACTTGTACACATCATATATATATTCAGGAAGGAAACCGACCTGTCTGACAACTCTGAAGGCGAATGAATCGATCTCTAAGAGATATTGTGAAGGAAGAAGTACATAAAATATTGGATGCCAGTTTTATCTATCCTATTTCCGACAGTCAATGTGTCTCTCCATTAGTGCTAGTACCCAAAAAATATGGAGGATGGTGTATTTGTATTGATTATCGAGAATTAAACAACCACTCTCAAAGATTATTTCTCTCTCCCTTTCATTGACGAGGTGCTTGATACCCTTGCAGGAAAGAAATATTTTTCCTTTTTGGATGGCTTCAGTGGCTATAACCAGATACAGATTGCACCTAAAGATTAGGATAAAACTACTTTTACATGTCCATGGGGTATATTTGCTTATAAATCGCTTCCCTTTGGTTTATGTAATGCCTCGGCTACCTTTGAGAGGGCAGTATTGGCCATTTTTGCTGATCTAGAATTTGTAGAAATTTATATGGATGACTTTTCTGTGTTTGGTGTTTCTTTTCAGGAAGCTCTCAAAAATCTTGAGAAAATACTTCTTCATTGTCAAGAAGCCAATCTCACCTTGAGTGATAATAAATGCAAATTAATGTGCAAAGTGGGAGTGGTACTTGGCCATTTGATTTTTGGTAAAGGTATCCAGGTTGATCCAACAATGATTGAAATCATTTTGCATCTTCCTGCACCCAAAACTCAAAGGGAGGTAAGAGGTTTTTTAGGACATGCTGGTTACTATAGAAGATTCATTGAAAATTTTTCTAAGATAGCTGCCCCTCTATTTTTACCTCTAGCTAAGGATAGTGAATTTTCTTGGACCAAAGCTTGCCAACAATCTTTTGAAACATTGAAGGAAAAGTTAGTACAAGCACCAATTTTGAGTGGTCCTAACTGATCCCCGCCTTTTCAGATTTCCTCTGATGCTTCAGATTTGGCTATTAGCACATCTTTAGGATAAGAGGAAAATAAGCAGCCCTATGCTATTTATTATATTAGTAAGAATTTGTCTTTTGCTGAATTAAATTATACAGTTATAGAGAAAGAGTTTTTAGCTGTAATTTTTGCAATTAATAAGTTCAGGAACTATATTATAGGATATGAAGTATTTGCACATACTAATCATTCCATGATTAAATATTTGATGAACAAACCATTGACTAGTGGTAGAGTGACTAGGTGGTTACTATTGTTGCAGGAATTTAATATTACTATTGTTGATAGACCAGGAAAATCTAATGTTGTAGAAGATTTTCTTTCTAGATTAGATAATCTTGGTGAAGCAACTCCTGTTAATGATGATTTTCTGGATGAGAATCTTTTTGCTATGTCAACATATTCTCTGTGGTTTGCTGACATTGCTAATTACTTGGTTACTAGGAAAAGACCACCCTACTTGTTCGCTCATGAAAAGCGGAATATTATTCAGAAAAGTTCTGCATACTCCTGGATTCAAGGAGATCTCTTTTACACTGGTCCAGACCTAATTATTTGTAGGTGTGTAAGAGAGGAGGAAGTGTTTGACATATTGAAATCTACTCATGATGAACCTTGTGGAGGCCACTTGGTTGATAAGCAGATAGCATATAAAGTATTGCATGCCGGTTACTTTTGGCCTTCCTTGTTTAAGGATGCCAAACAATATGTCAGGCGATGTGATAACTGTCAATGAGTGGGCCAGTCTAATCAAACCAATGAAATTCCTTTATGCCCCCAAGTTATGATTGAGCCATTTGAAAAATGGGCTATTGATTTTATAGGGTCAATAAATGCAACGTCATTAAGTAAAAATAATATTTTGGTTCGTACAAATTTTGTTACAAAATGGGTAGAAGCTAAAGATGTTTCCTTTGCGACAAAAAAAGTTGTTTTTGATTTTATTTTTACTGAAATATTTACTAGAATTGGTGTGCCTAGAGAAATTTTTTCTAGCAATGGTCCGCAATTTATTTCTAATCTGTTACAGGGTGTGATGGAGCAATACAAGATCCGGCATAGGAAATCCACGCCCTATCACTCATAGGAAAATGGCCAAGTGGAATCCACAAACAAAGTGATCGAGTCCATTCTTACAAGGACAGTAAATATGCATCAGAAAGATTGGGCTAAAAGATTACCAGAAGCTTTATGGGCATATAAAACCACTTGGAGAAATAGCATGGGACATACACCATATGAGCTAGTATATGGCAAACAGGTTTTGTTACCAATTTAATTCCAGATCAAAACTTTCAGAACTATAGTTCAGTTAGGACTAGATCTCTCTGAGACACAACAACAATTTCATCTCTAATTAAATGAGTTAGATGAATTTCGTAGGGATGTTGTTCAACAGAACATACTAATTCAACAACAACGCAAAAGGTGGCATGACAACTCTATTCAGAAAAAGAAATTCCAACTAGGTGATTGGGTGCTCCTTTATGATTCTAGATTTAAAATTTTTAAAGGGAAATTCCATACACATTGGATGGGGCCTTATGAAGTGATCCAAGTATTCGAGAATGGAGCAATAGAAGTCAAAAATATTAATGGAAAAAATTCAGTATTCTTGATAAATGGACACAGATTAAAGAAGTATTTTCAGCCACTTGCCAGGAAAGATTTTACACAACAAGTCCAACAACAATTCGGGAAGATAGTGGTGAATGGTAATACCAACCTTTTGGAAACATGAATTCTTCCTCTTATTAAAAATAAAATACAATTTTAATACAATTTTTTTGAAAAATTAAAGAAAAAATATTTTCCTGTAATTATGAAAATCAGTTTGCTGACATGATTGCAGAAGGATCAACCTGAAAACCAGCTTGCTGGCGGGAAGATAAAAAATTTCTAATAAAAAGAGAATGTTGCTTGATCTTTAGATATGCTAGAAACCACCAAGTAAAAGTAGGTTCAGTAGAACCAACCTTTATACAATTGGGGTAATTAGCATAGATATTTTTATTCAAGTAACGCTTAATTTTCACTTTAGTTATTTTTCTTGCACCAATGCAGGCAAACCTTCTAGAAAATTTTTTTTCGTTCTTCATATTCCACTTTCATAATATTCCCTCAGTTTTCTTCTTCAATCCCAGAATAATTAAGCTTCCCATATTCTTTTGAATTTACCCTGTCCATTTCGTAAAAACCCCACTTTACCCTTGAATTTTTTTTCCTATCCCACTTCTGTTTATCCCCTCTTGTGGTACTATTCCAGGAATACTTGTAATAGAATTCCTTCCATTTCTAAAATTTCCCTTTCCCACTTCTTTGTTCCCTCATGAATTCATTGTAGGATCTCGGGCACAAAGAGAAAAAGGATATGCTCTGAAGCATCAAGAAAGGGCGAAGCAAATTTCCAGTGTAAGTTGAGGAAGCCATGTTGGAAGTCCGACCTATATTTTACTTAAATTCCCTGTTCCTTTTTCAGATATTATGCTTGCACTAGTGCAAGCATGTCGACCTATATAATAATGCAAGTATGCACCCTGTCAGAAACATAGTACAATTTGTTCTTTTCATAGCATACGTCATAGGAAAGTGGTCATCATGAAAGTTTATATTAACTAGGAGAAAATTGTTTAAAGTACAAGGTGTTTTTAAGTTAAGAATCATGATCATTTTGTAATGAATGCTAAGTTATTTTTTTGAATTATGAAGGAGTGTGAAAGTGTTTAACCATTGCTTGGATATAATTGCCTATTTCCACCATAATCCTAGATGTCCTTCACTTGTAATGATTACCTCACCTAGCCGTTACAACGCTGCCACAAGTACCAATTCGACATGATCTCAAATATGCTGTGCATCCACGGTCATTTTAGTGGAATGAATGGGTGATAAGATGGAAGGGATGGTGAACGGTTGGATCCCTATCTATAAGAACTAGTTTTCCTAGTGTTGCATGTAAATTCTTTATTGTTCATAACCGTTAAGTAGTGATGCCATCTATTCGAAGCGAACCTTCATCTCTCAGTATGGTATAACAAACTGTTGAGTATCGCAATAGTCTTGCGCTATTGTGAGACTCAGGATTTCTTCAACTCTTGCAAAAGTTTGATGGGAACAACGGTGAAGTGGCCTTACAGTTTGCCCTTCTGGGATAATGGCGGGACCTCGTTTTCATCCTACAGAAATTCGTAACCTATGAGGGAAGGTACTCCCACACTTTTGTGTACCATTTAGGATGTTACAAAATTTCAAAGCCACTTGGCACATCTGGTGGAGGATGAGTTTCCCCCATTTTTTGCTTAAGAGCTTGGAAAAAATGGCCAAGGGTGTGTGGGATGGATGGGAAGACAGGGCTGACAAGAAGTTATATCACCATGGCTTGATACAGATTTTGGTCTGAAAACAATTAGAAGTTAAAGGCATGACCTGGGAGGTGCTCTTAAAAAAACTACATAAAAAGACAATTGCTAGAAAGGAGACAGAAGACCCCGCTAGCACAAGCAAGGGTCCGAGTAAGAATGTAAAGGGAAGTCCTTATTGTACCAATGCAAAAAGGAAATGACTTGAAAAATCAGTAGAAGAAAGGGTCCCATCTCCAAATAAGAAGGCAACTAGTGCACCTATTGAAGAGACTCCTTCTACGCCACCAGTACAGGCACAAACCTCCGAAGAAGACAACCTGTCAGTCTTTGCAGACGCAGAAAAATTTGTTGAGGTTGAAGATGACACTCTGTTGGCTGATTTCATTAAAAGACCCCAGAAAAAAAATGAATAGTTTGGTGTAGGCAAAGAATCACATTCCCCACAGGACGTTGAATCCCCTTCTACACCAGTGCAAGAAGAAGAACCAAAAGAAGAAGAATTTCTTAATGTAACCATGAGAGATACTAAGGTCCTTGAGGAAGACACAACCCCTCTTGAGACAGAAGAAGAAGAAGATTTGGTAACTCCTGTTACTCGGATAGTTGAACTAGAGATTCAAGTGCAGAACTTAGAATAGCTCATAGCTAAAGCGCAGGAGGATAAAGAACAAAGTAAAGAAGAATTAACTGTGGAGATCCAAAAAAATAAAGGAGAAGTTAGATTTTGGAAGTATTGAGCTGCGCGATGTTTCAAGCGACATAAATAGGTGACAAAGAAACTAAAGAACATCAGAAAGAAGAAGTCGGAAATATTACAGGCTGATGTTAGTATGTCAGAGTAGGATTGAGATAGAATGCTGAAAGTTTCGAAGGTTTTTTGCAAAGATAAAGAGTTGTGTGAGGAAACAAAACAACTTAGGGATGGGAGGATGTTAGCCCCCTAATTTTCTCTCTTTTTTCCATTTTCCTTTCCTAAATCATAACCTTTTATCGCTATTTTACTTCTTTTATACACCCTCCTCTTGCACCAGTCCAAGCACGATGACATATTTCGTATACAATTTATTTTTCATATTTTTAATTTAACTTAGCATTAATTAATCATTTATTACATGATTTCTTACTTTTAATCACTCGTTGTAACTTATCGATATCTCCAATGTTTATTTGGTAGTTAGAGTACTTACTGTGACCACTGATCCTAGTGTAGGATCGGATCTTGCACCATTGCCATCACAACAAATCCTTGCAGCAGATCTGAACCTCTTTGATCACCACCTCATTTTGAGTAGACTCAAAAATGACAAAAAGATCGATCGAAAGGTAGCTGAGATCGAATTTGTGAAGGATGAAAGCTGGAGATTGGCTACAACCAGTTTTTCAAACTGTTTGATTATGAAGGCCGAAAAGCTAAGTTCTGCGTTTGGTTATGTAATCGGTTGAATGATCTATTTTGGCCTTTGGCCAAAGATCTATATAATGTAGAATGTAAATAGGACTAAGAGGAAGTTTTTTCATAGTAGAAGAGAATAGAGATATAGCCAGAGAGGTGGTAATAGGTTGTTGTTTTTTGTTATCGCCCGAGTCTGGGCTAGACGATGTATTAATGTATGTACTTGCCTCAGTGAATTAATAAAAGGGAGCTCCACCTCATGTTCGACAAACTGCATTTCTATATTTGATTAGATGAAATGATTAAGGTACTGAGCAGCATTTTTATTTAAAGGGGAAATGCGCTGGTTGGCTAGGGCCTAACCAAGCCAGCATATTTACCTCATTTCCCATTTTCCTGCAATTTATGTTTATGTTGACAAGTGTGATTTAATTTTAAGTACATGCATCCCTGTCAGACTCAAACTGGATCCGTTGTGTGAAGTAGATAAATTCCCTTTCCTGCACTTGATTTTAGATTAGCTTTCCTTCTCCTAGTCCAAGCAGAAGAAATAACCCTGCACCAGTGCACGCTGGTGTGATATTTCCTTTTCTGCAATTCTATTTGATTGGTTTTCCCCGCTTGGTTCAAGCAGGAGAAATGAACCTGCACCAGTGCACGTTGGTGTGATATTTCCTTTTCTGCAATTCTATTTGATTGGTTTTCCCCGCTTGGTTCAAGCAGGAGAAATGAACCTGCACCAGTGCATGTTGGTGTGATGCAACAAGCCTTCTTAGTCTACTTCCCACAATCTTCTTTCTTTCATTAAATTCTCATGACAGGATGAATGTATATTGATTGTTTCTTTATTCCTGCACACTGTTAAGATAAAAAACATTCACTTTTTATGTGTGCAATTTGATTTAACAGTATAATAACACTTGCAATAATTAAGCACTCATTTTAAGAATTAAATGTTTAGTGCAAGAAGCTCTGATCTGGTGCAATAACTAGTTTCTTGCCACGGGATCTAAGTGATTTGAACCTGGAAAAGTTCAAGCCCTTGTAGGAAGTAGAAAGCCTTTAGTAAAGACACCATTTATACCTTCTATGTCAATCTCTGTTCCTGCACTAGTGGAAGCAGACTGCGATAGTACATGACAGATTAGTGCAAGAAGGAAATATCTGAAGGATTAGGTTTAAGGGCCCATCTGATGAGACTACTAAGTGTCTCTGCTAAAGAAAAACACACAGTTAGTAGTTAAACAATAATTAGGTAGAGTGATTGCCATTTATCTTTGATTCCCTCTTGCAAATGCATTCTTCCTTATTCCAGTCTTAGATTATTTTGATGGTTCAAGTTGCCTTTTTCTCTTTTTAATTTGATTCTGCAATCTTTCCTTTAAAGAAAGTAGGGGTTTATATTAGGAAGATTCATACCATCTCTGGCATTGCATGTGCTTCATCTCTAAGTTTACGGATCCCCTGGGTTGACAAATTTATTGTTGAGGAGTTTTCTTAAGTGTAATTCCTACACTCAACATTTTGGTGTTGTTGCCAGGGAGGTGATTTGATTTGGTAAGAATTCTGATTATACAATAGAGGTAATTTCCTTTATTTTTCTAGTATTGTATGGAAAAGCTTCTTTGAAAGAATTTGACTGGCGTTAATTGATTTTTGACAACATTTTTTACTAGAAGTTGTTTGTTATTTTTCTTTGTTTTGAAACAATTGCCTAGAAAAAGCAAGGGTTCGAAGCCCACTAAGGGCCGAAACAATTCTGAAAACAATTCTCATATTGGGTCTCCTTTTGTAAGAAGGAAGCCTAATCCAATTCAAACCTATCACACAGGAATAGTCCAACTAGATTCTGGTGACAACAGCTCAAGTGTGGTTCAGCCTGTTGAGAGTGGTTCAAGTAAAAGGGAAACAATGACCGACCATGAAGATCATGTGGAAGGGATTGTTGAAAACAAGGTAAGTGGAGATCAATCCACTTTTGTATTTTCAATTTTGAACCCTAATACTTTGGTGCAAATGAAGAATATTCCACCATCAGCTCTCCCTCATTTCCATGGTAAAATTCATGAAGATCCTGACTCTTTTCTATTCGAGTTTGATATTCTATGTAGAAGTTATGATTATTCAACTAATGCTCAGAAGTTAAGATTATTCCTTGTTACTCTCAAAAACTCAGCTCTACATTGGTTTATGGGGTTAGGAGGAAACACTATAACCTCTTGGGATCATATGAAGAGAGTGTTTTTGTCTAAATATCAAGAATATTGCAAAACTCGGGACATGCAGGATGAGATTTTTAAAATCATACAAGATGATCATCAAACTCTTGAAGATTACCTAGAAAGATTTCAGTATATTTTACAAGGTCAAAACTTAAGTTTGATTCTAGTACTATTAGAACCTTGTTCTTAAGACGACTTACTGATAATGCTAGAAATAATTTAAATTGGTTAGGACAAGGTGACATTTCTCAGCAAACTTTTGAACAAATTTGTGAATTATGCAAGAAATTTGCAAGAAATCAATATAGATCTAGTAGAGGAACTTGAAATAGAAATAGAAAAACTATATCTACTGATGCTATGATTATTGGACTAGAAAATAAAATGGAAAACATGAAAATTAATATAATGAGTAGAGTTACCAAATAGTTGGACTCTTTAAAATTTCAGCAAAAACTCAGGAAGGAACAAGAGTCATTATGTATTTTCTGTCCTAAATGTAGAGATAAGCATCCTCCTAAGGAGCGTCCTCTTAATTTGGAAGAAACTAATAAGTGTGTTATTTGTGCAGAAGACCATGTCACAGAAAAATGTCCCTCTATACTAGGACTTAAAGTTGTATTTATAGGGGGACAACCTAAGGCTGAATACTTGTATGCTATGGGAGCAAGAAGGAATTGGCCTTAGGTAGGTGTAGGTATGGGTCCTGAATTTTCTCAATACTATTTTGCTTATAATTTGCATGCATATTCTTATTGTAACACTAATCAGTAGTGGTAGTATGAGAATCAATATTACTATGGGCAACCTTATCAATCATGGCAACAAGGTTGAAGAGGGCCAACTCATTTTCCATATTCCTACCAGCTACATATGTAGTCATATCCATCTACGCATACACCTTATTCAATGCCTCAACTTCTGAGTCAGTCTACTCCACCATTGTCTTTACCTCCACCTTTTCAACCTCCTCAGTTGCCTTCTCAACCTATGCCCAATCCTAACAATAATAAAGAAGTGCAAATGATCTATGTAACAAACCCACCTTTACCATTTGAGTACCAGTCTATTCTAATTGGGGTTTGTTAGCCTCCTGCTCATAGCAGGTATTCACCTTTCGTGATCGACATATTTACAGGCCAAATATGTCATGCTTTGCTTGCAGCAATGTTCCATATTTGCTACTGGGGCAAAGAGGGCATCACTTGATGATTGTGGATTCATTCCCTCGCCAAATTTGGTGCAGAAACTTCTCCATAGACTTCAGTATGATGGGAATGCTGCTTTCAGAGTTTTTTAATAGGCAGGTTCACAACCAGAATACAGCCACACAGTCAATGCGTACCATACCATGATCTCTATATTGGGTGTGCACGGAAAGTTTGATAAAGGCTGGGGTTTAATCAGAAAAATGCATGAGAATGCCATGGTAACTCGCCAAACTCTGGTAAAAAGTTATGCTTCTGCTCATGATGCTCAGAAAGCCATGAGGACATTCCATGGATAAGTTCAAACTTGCTGCACACTATGATGATTTTCTTTGCCTTCTCCGTTCACTCTGTAGAAAACATGTTTGTTGAAGAGGCAGAGGAGTTAATTCACTTTAACAAGAAGTGTTATCCACTGGAAACAAAGAGCTTAAATGTTATCCTTTATGGTTGGTGTAACATTTTTTGTTGATATGTATCAGGTTAAGAGGTTGTGGGAAGAAATTTGCCTTTCATGCATTGGGATATGGAAAGGGATCTTATAAACCGGCAGCAGTCATAACATCATCTGGAACGGCTCTCTCAAAATCTCCTTCCTGCTGTGGTAGAGGCAAGCCAGGACTGTATTCCAATATTGTTGCTCACAGCAGATCGCCCTCCTAAACTACATGATACAGGAGCAAATCAAACAATAAATCAGGTCAATCACTTTGGGTCGTTTGTGAGGTATTTTTCTAATTTACCTCCACCTGATGATAAGGTCCCTGCCCGAATGGTGCTTACTACTATTGACACTGCGGTGTTTAGAGCCACACAAGAGCCTTTTGTTCCAGTACACATTAATTGTGCTTTTAGAGAGCCCTTAGCAGGAGTTTCTTGCCAATGGAATTTGGGTAGTTTGAAAGGGCTCAATATGTGGATGTCCAACAGAGAACCATTTACTAAACACATCAGAGTAACACAATTCCAATTTAGCAAAGACCTGATGCACACATATGGCCAACATAAAGAAGTGGTGGATCTGATTGAAGGAGCAAGTCGGGGGCTTTTAATTCTTGGGTGTCTTCAGACTGCTGAAGAGACATGGGCGGCTTTGTCACTTGCTAAACATCTTCGCTGGCCAGTTGTGCCTGATATTTTATCAGGGATGCGTCTGAGAAAGCTTCCTTTTGCTACTTTTGAACTTGAATTTAGCCTGTGCTTTATAGACCTGTTGGATCATATTCTACTTGGAAACTCTGTGAAGAACTGGGTCTCTCCAGACGTGGTTGTTCAAGTTGGCAGTAAACTAACAAGTAAACGTGTTGCTCAACTCTTGGAGGATTGTGTGCCACATGCTTATATCATGGTTCAAAATCATCCATACCATCACGATCCATCACATATCATTACACATAGGATTTAGGCATCTGTTGTTGACTTTGCTGTCATCATTAGAGAATTTTTCACTCCTAAAGAAATGGGTAGCTGGTGTAAGTGGCTTCAAGTCTTGAACAATATGTATGAGTCATTACTCGAGCCATATAAGCACTTGGAAATATTTCCCAACATCAATGTTGTAAGGGCATTTCTCATAGTAGAGGAGTGTTGTCGACTGGGTATAACATACTTTTGCATAGCACCAGGATCAAGATCATCTCCGCTTGCTGTGGCAGCTGCACAAAATCATCATGTCTCATGTATCTCATGTATCGATGAGAGTTCTCGTCTAGCCTATGCATCACCCCTGATGCATCTTCTTACACCACTGTCATCTGTTGTTACTCCAAGGCAGGGCATGGAACCCAGAAGAGTTCACTTGGCATGTGGAGGACAACTTCTTCTCTTATCATATCCACTGTAGAAAGTGATGTTGAGAGGCCTATTGAGTCATCTTCATCTTTAGAGAAAATCAATAAAGAGTGCACAGGTGGAAATGCAAACATTGTTCATGCACCTCTTGGTTTATTTCCTCGTCCATGGCCACCTAATACAGATACCTCCAGTGGAAGCCAGTTTTCGAAAGTATTAGATCATTTTCGACTTCTGGGATGAGTTATGGCAAAAGCTCTACAAGATGGTCGACTCCTAGATTTACCTCTCTCAACAGCTTTTTATAAACTCATCCTTGGACAGGAACTTGATTTATATGATATTTTATCTTTTGATCCTGAGCTTGGAAAAATATTGCTAGAAATGCAAGCCCTTGTTTCTAAGAAGCATTTCTTGGAGGCCAGGTCAGGTGATAATAGGAAAGCAATATCTGAACTATGTTTTCGTGATGTTAGAATTGAGGATCTTTGCCTTGATTTTACGCTTCCAGGTTATCCCAAATATGCCCTCAAGACAGGGGAGAGTGATGCAATGGTCAACATTGATAACCTGGAAGAGTATGTTCCAGTAGTAGTTGATGCAGTTGTCAAAACAGGTATTATGCCATAAATGGAGGCATTTCGTGCTGGATTTAATCAGGTGTTTCCCCTTTCATCATTACAGATTTTTGCGGGGGATGAACTGGATTATCTTCTCTGCGGTCGGCGTGAACTATGGGTGGCTAAGAAACTTGTGGATCACATTAAATTTGACCATGGATATACAGCTAAGAGTCATCCTATTGTCAATCTTCTTCAAATCATGGGGGAGTTTAGTCCTGAACAGCAACGTGCATTTTGTCGTTTTGTGACTAGTGCTCCGAGACTTCCTCCTGGTGGTCTTGCTGTTCTAAATCTGAAGCTGACAATAGTTCGAAAGCACCCAACAATAGTGAATGTAGGGGCGAATCGATCTGCTTCTGCTGAAGCTGCTGATGGAGACTTGCCCAGTGTCATGACATGTGCCAATTACCTTAAGCTTCCACCCTATTCTAGCAAGGAAGTGATGCGAGCTAGATTCCTTTATGCAATAAGCGAAGGACAAGGTTCATTTGACCTCTCTTGAGCTGGATGCAATGAATGAAGAAGTTTTGACTCCATCTAGGGAGGATAGTTTCAATGCTCGGAGCAATCTTAAAGATGTTCAAAATGAACAAGAGATGACTGATCCTTTTGGGCCATTGCGTAACGCACTAGGAGTCAGAGGCTTGATGACAGAACGAATCAACAAGGAACTGAGAGATGGTATGGAGTATTGGACTCTTGAAAGATCCCTCTGCAACGCTGCTTCAAAGGGGACAGAGTGCAGGTCATATTTTATGTTCCATGATGTGGAGGTGCATATACTGGGATCATGGTTCAAATATCTTCCAATTCTCACATTTGTTGAAAGCTACATATATCAGGTCTGTTTTGATAGACGATATATTAATCAGTTTGGACCATGTTAATCAATACGATTCTCCAAGTTACTTTCTAAACTTGTGTATACTTCCAGAGAGTCTGAGAGAATTGATTGGTGATCGTGAAAAATTAAAGGAAACTTCTGAGTTCAAACGTGCCGATGAAGAAGAGTGGACACGCCGACAACTGGAATTAACAACAACAGGCAAAGGAGGTGCAACAGTTGCGTATGAGAAAAAGAGCAGAAGCTGAACGTGTGCTAGAGATGAAGAGACGTCAAAAGCGACGTCTTGAAGAAATTTGAGCACACCAGTTCAGGAGAGCACACGTCGTAGTGGCCTTAGTTTTGCTGTAGGTAGAAGCAGGACATATCCAGACACCACCGCCACAATCTAAAAAGGAAAAAATTATTTTTTAAAATTTATGGAACCGCCTGAACGATACCGACAAAAGGATTCATGCGCAGTTATTACAGAGTTATGGCCAAATAGCCAGCGCATCACAAGAAATGACCCATAAACTCAATTTTGATGCTGCTGCCTCCAGCGCAGCTTAAATAGATATTTTTGCATTTATTTCAGTACAGATTAGGATAGAAGCAGTGACTCCATGAGATCTATCTGAGATCTGTTTGTAATAGATATTTTGCCTATTTAAACAACGATGTTCGTTGTTCAAAGGGTGAGAGATGTTTGATCGATAATCTAATTTTGAGACTTGCTGTGTACGCTCTAAGAGATTTAATAAACAGAGCTTGCTGGAACATTTTTGTTTGGACTGTCTAAATGTGGATTCGATGGCTGAAGAATAAGATTACAGAATTCTCGTGCTTCTTCATGGACTAATAAGTTTTCCTCATCTCTCTCTACAGTTGCTATGTTTTCTATATCGTGTCTGTGTCATGATCTAAACTTGCAGGAAGAAAGAATAGTTCAGATGTCACTTAGCCGTGCTCTGCCCTCAATTCCTGCTTTTTCTCTATGTTTTCCTTCTAAATTAGCCTATAAATATGAATTCCTCTTAGGCTCATATTTGCACTAGTTTCCTCCGTATAATGAAATATTGTTGTAGGAATTCTTAATTGCTCTATAGAATATTCATTCACGTTCCCTCTGTTAGCATGAATGAAAATTACTTAGCTGTCTTTCATTCCCTGACATCCGTTTCATCCTCATTCAAACCTGATATTATTCCTTTTGTAGCTATCCTGCTCTGTAGTCCATCCTTTGCCAAAGAAAACACATCTTTCAGTCCACATCCTTGACTCCATGCCCAATGTTCTAAACCTCTTGCACTTCGCATGCCAACACTGCCTGAATAGATCATCCATTGCGCCAAACTCAAACAAAAACCCATGTGCATAATAACTAGCCTGAAATCATTTCCTAAACAAAGCTAAATCCCGAAGAGAGAGCCCTCTCTGACTGCTGGTAGGCTAGGACCGGCAGTCCAAAGCTTGGTCTGTGGTTACCTCGGCCGTATCCCTTAAGGAGCCAAGGGACAACCTGAGTGTTAACAGGGTTCATGATATTCAATTAAGAGCAGGAAGGACTATAACATCAGAAAATTAGAAGAAACCTATAGTTATTGTTGAAAAGAAAGGAGAAGAGGAAACTCTTAACCATTCTCCGAAAGTTGTCACTAAGTAGCCCTTACCATCTAAATCCTTGCCATCTTCCAACCAGCCTACCTTCCCAGAGAGGCTAGTAATGGAAAGAAGTGAGGCTATTTCTGAGACTAGCTTGGCATCATAGCTTCATAATATTTTCATTAAAATACCTTTTCTTCATGCCATCAAAGAGATCCCCATTTGTACCAAGATTATTAAGGAACCTCCTTGATCACTGCCTCATTTTGAGCAGCTTCAACCATGACAGCATGATCGATCTAAAGGTAGCCGAGATCAAATTTGTGAGGGATGAAAGCTGGAGATTGGCTACAGCCAGTTTTGCTAACTATCTAATTTTGAAGGTCGAAAAGGTAAATTCTGCATTTGGTTATGTAATAAGTTGAATGATCTATTTTGGCCCTTTGCAAAAGATCTATATAATGTAGAATGTAAATAGCACTAAGAGGAAGTTTTTTTGATAGTAGAAGAGAACAAAGACATAGCTAGAGAGGTGGTAATAGGCAGTTGTATTTTGTTATTGCCTGAATCTAGGTTGGACAATGTATTAATATATGTATGTGCCTCAGTGAATTAATAAAAGGGATCTCCGCCTCATGTTTCACAGATTGTGTTTCTGTATTTGAGCTGATGAATTGATTAAGGTACTGAGAAATATTTTTATTTAAAGGGGAAATGCGCTGGTTGGCTAGGGCCCAACCAACCTAGCACATTTACCCCATTTCCTGTTTTCCTATAACTTGTGTTTACATTGTCAAGTGTGATTTAATTTTAAGCACACATATTTCTGTCAGAGTGAAAGCGGATCCATTGTGTGAAGTAGATAAATTCCCTTTCCTGCAATTGATTTTAGATTGGTTTTCCTCTGCCTGGTCCAAGTAGGAGAAATAACACTGCACCAGTGCATGTTGGCATGATATATTCTTTTCTGCAATTCTGTTTGATTGGTTTTCACCGCTTGGTCCAAGCAGGAGAAATGAACCTACACCAGTACATGTTGGTTTGATGTAGCAAGCCTTGTTAGTCTACTTCCTGCAATCTTCTTTATTTCATTAAATGCTCATGGAGGATGAATGTATATTGATTATTTCTTTATTCTTGCACTCTGTTAAGATCAGAAACATTCAATTTTTATGTGCACAATTTGATTTAACAATATAATAGCAATTGCAATAATTAAGCACTCATTTTAAGAAGTAAATGCTAAGTGGAGGAAGCTTTGATCCGGTGGAAGAACTAGTATCTTGCCACGAGATCTGAGTGCTTTGAACTTGGAAAAATTCAAGCCCTTGTAGGAAATAGAAAGCCTTCAGTGAAGACACCATTTATACCTTTTGCATAAATCTCTGTTCCTGCACTAGTGCAAGCAGACTGTGATAATACAGGACAGATTAGTGCAAGAAGGAAATCTCTAAAGGAGCAAGTTTAAGGGCCCATCTAATGAGACTGCTAAGTGTCTTTGCTAAAGAAAAACACACACTCAGTAGTTAAAAAATAATTATCTAGATCGATTTCCCTTTATGTTTGATTCCCTCTTGCAAGTGCATTCTTCCTTGTTCTAGTCTTAGATTATTTTGATGGGTCAAGTTGGATTTTCCTATTTTTAATTTGATTCTGCAATCCTTCCTTTAAAGAAAGTAGGGGTTTATATTAGGAATATCTATACCATCTCTGGCATTGCTTGTGCTTCATCTCTAAGTTTACGGATCCCTCAGGTTGATAAATTAAGTGTTGAGGAGTTTGCTTAAGTGTAACTCCTACACTCAACATTTTGGCGTTGTTGCTGGGGAGGCGATTTGATTTGGTAAGAATTTTCTGATTATACAATAGAGGTAATTTTTCCCTTATTTTTGCAGTATTGTTTGGAAAAGCTTCCTTGAAGGAATTTTACTGGTGTTAATTTATTTCTGACAACATTTTTTATTAGAAGTTGTTTGCTATTTTTCTTTATTTTTTGAAACGATTTCCTAGAAAAGGCAAGGGTTTGAAGCCCACTAAGGGCTGAAAGAATTCTGAAAACAATTCTCATATTGGGCCTCCTTCTGTAAGCAGGAAGCCCAATCCAATTCAAACCCATCGCGCAGGAACAATCAATCTGGATTCTGGTGACAACAGCTCATTTGTGGTTCGGCCTATTGAGAGTAGTACAAGTAAAAGGGAAACCATGGCAGACCATGAAAATCATGTGGAAGGGACTGGTGAAAAATAGGTAAGTGGAGAACAATCCACTTTTGTGTTTCCAATTTTTGACCCTGATACTTTGGTGCCAATGAATAATATTTCACCATCAACTCTCCCTCATCTCCATGGTAAAATTCATGGAGATCCTGACTCTTTTCTATTCGAGTTTGATATTTTGTGTAGAAGTTATGATTATTCAATTGACGCTGAGAAGTTAAGATTATTCCCTATTACTCTTAAGGACTCAGCTCTACACTGGTTTATGGGGTTAGGATGAAACACTATAACCTCTTGGGATCAGATGAAGAGAGTGTCTTTGTCTAAATATCAATAATATTGCAAAACTCGAGACATGCAAGATGTGATTTTTACAATCATACAGGATGATTATGAAACTATTGAAGATTACCTAGAAATATTTCTTTATATTTTACAAAGGTCGAAACTTAAGTTTGATCCTAGTACTATTAGAACCTTTTTCATAAGAGGACTTACTGATAATGCTAGAAATAATTTAATTCTTTTAGGACAATGTGATATTTCTCAACAAACTTTTGAATAAATTTGTGAATTATGGAGGAAATTTTCAAGAAATCAGTATAGATCCGGTAGAGGAACTCGAAATAGAAATCGAAAAAATGAATTTGTTGATGCTATGATTATTGGACTCAAAAATAAAATGGAAAACATGAAAATTGATATAATGAATACTGTTACCAAACAGTTGGACTCTTTAACATTTTAGCAAAAACTTAGGAATGAACAAGAGCCATTATGTATTTTTTGTCCGAAATTTAGAGATAAGCATACTCCTAAAGAGTGTCCTCTTAATTTGAAAGAAACTAATAAGTGTGCTATTTGTGCAGAAGACCATCTCACAGAAAAATTCCCCTCTATACTAGGACTTAAAGCTATATTTACAGGGCGACAGCCTAAAGTTGAATACTTGTATGCTATGGGAGCAAGAAGGAATTGGCCTCAGGTAGGTGCATGTATGGCTCCTGAATTTTCTCCACATTATTTTGGTTATAATTCACATCCATATTCTTGTCTTAACATTGATCACCAGTGGTAGTATGGGAATCAATATCAGCATGGGAAACCTTCTCAACCATGGCAACAAGGTTGAAGAGGGCCAACTCATTTTCCATATTCCTACCAGCCACCTGATGAGTGATAAAAAGTTGTCTTTTAACTCCTAATTATCTTCACATTAATTATCAATTCAGGTATAATTTTTTTATTTCAAGAGTGTACTCAGTTTTAGGCGGTCATTTACTCAAGAGTAATGTTTCTAAATTGTAGTACAGTGCTTCAAATACAAGAGTAAATGAATTCTTGAAATAAAATTTAATTGCAATGGCAAGAAACTTAATATTCTGAATCTAGATCATTTACTCAAGAAACTACAACAATCATTAGTCAAGGATGTAGTAGTAATAACTCTTTCCTTTTTCAACTGATGCAAATGAAATAAAACAAAATCCTCAATCTGAGAACTTAGACAATGATAGTCCACGTCCTTTACAGTTGTTGATCTTACACTCCACACCAAAACAATTAACTGGAAATGAAAATTCAATCAATATGCTGCTAGTAGAAATAGAACAAACACACTTGCTACAATAACATCTAAAAGGAAAAACCAAATCCTTGCATGAAAGAGATAACAACAAAGCTTATTTGAACAGCAAAGCTAATTTACCAGAAATGAACAACAACACTGAATTAATGGAAATGAACAACAAAGCTAAATTAATGGAAATGAACAGTAAAACTAAATGAACAACAATCTGTAATGAACGACAAAGTCTGAAGTGAACAACGAAGCTTTATAACTAGAATGAACAACATAAAAATTTAAGTTGCAAAGGATAATAATCTTGATATGATGGAAGAAACTAGCAACGCGATTCAATTCCAATTTTATGCCATAAAACGATTTCAAGGAAATGTAAAGGAACCAGAAATTGTAAACAAATGCAATTCAAAGAAATGAAAAGTAAATCAAACCATCACACTGCTGGAATTGAAATGTAATGGTACAAATAGCGAGTGGATCCACCAAGGTTGAGCCCTTAGCCGTTGCTGAATACTGCCAGATTACTTCAGTAGATGTGAAGGAACTGCAACTGTTTTATATATTCATCAATGCATAATCGTTACAGCAAGTTCGTGCTTTGCTTCAACAGCGAGAGTTGATGATCAAAGTTATAATTTCAATAGTAATTCTTCCATTCATCCTATCATATCCTATCTATCTCTAATCTAATGATCCATATAATTCTCTCTCTAATCATCCATCATGAATTCCATTCTATGATCTTTCTTCTCATTTAAATACACAGAGAGTAGAGAGAAGTTACAATAGATATGATTACAATATGATTCTCATTACAAAATTGGATTGTTCTCAACAAATTGATAAAAAAGATCATATTTGAAATATCTCCCCATCAACATTCAATAGGAACATGTTGAATTTGGTGTTACAACTGAGATAATTTAGAAAATAGCGACAACAACGAATCTGAGAAAAACATCTTAAGAGAACATTCCATTTTTCTTATTATGGACCAAATTTGGGAAATATTCTCATTACAAAACTAATTTTTTCTATTTTGAACAAAACCCACGTTTTGGATTTTCGAGATTCTTCTCCATTTGCCCGAACCGTTCAATACACAATTTTCACTTCTTATTCCAATGAATTTCTGAGTTGGCACATTTAATGATGTGCTGGAGATTAAATCTTTAATCTGGAAAATATCTTGGAAGTTAAAATGGTGAACAAATTTATTAATAAACCATATTTGGTAAAAACATGCATAATCATCAATTTATTAAAAATAAAGGAGAAGAAATAATATTTATCCATAAGAGCATAAATAATTATAAAATAGAACTATATGATAAATTATGATAAATGATGTGATAAAGAATGGTAGAAATGGGTGGAATAGGCGTACAAAAGTGATAATAATAATGACATATATATTGCATATAATAATAATAATAATAGGCCTAAACTGAATATATTGCATGTCCTCATGCAACCTAAAGACTCTGTGTTAACCAAGCAATAATACAAAAAATGTTCATCCCAGCTCATGAAATGGATAGAACAAATGAATTCTTCCTCAATTAATAAATATTCAATTTTAGCAATCTTGATGAAGGTGTAACAATTTTTACATTGACGTTCAACTTATGGGTATATGGAGTTGCAGCGAAATATGATATAAGTAACAACAAACTTCATTAACCATTTTCTCAAAAAACTACAAACCATATTTTGCTGAAATTTTGCAAGTAGATTTAGACTATATTAATGCTTCTATGATCCAAAAATCAGATCGCTTCGATGCACATATCATGAGATATAAACAAAATGGATGTAAGTGAAAATGCATGATTTCCGAAATTTTATGAACTAATTTAACTTGAAATTATCTGGGTTTGTGTATTTTAATAATACATTTGTGTTTTCCATAAATCACAAGAATTGAGTTCATAGTTTTAAGGATATACACAAATCAATTTCTGCACTGTATAGAAATGAAATTGTATGCCTTAAATGAGAAAGAAATTATAAAGCATCCATCATGCATAGCAATTCCTCCCCCAAACTAAAGAATTAACATGCCCTCATGCAATGCTAGAAAACAAATTGAGGTGATCGCTACCATCTGTTGAATTCTATGCTTGGTGTAAAACAATCATGGAATAAGGGAAGTGTTGAGAATGAATAAGAATAGCAATGGATGATAAAGAATATTAATGACATGGTCATAAAAAGGAAATGAATGAAAGCAACACTCCCCCAAACTGAAAGATGATATGCCGCTGAAAAATGGGAAGTGGTAAAGATGTGGAATGAAGGATGATAAATAATGTTCAAAATGGATTTTCATGAAGTTTTCCTAAATTCATAGTAAATCAGAAAATTATGCTATTTTACTTCAAGTTTTACGTCCAAAAAGAAAACTGTGGAATGACATATATGGATTGGCATTTGTTGAAGCGGATGTAGGCAGAGTTGGTGCTGAAAGTGATGCAAATGGTGGAATCCAGGCAAGCACAGCATGTCTAAACAATTGTTCACGTTCACGAGTTGCTCGAGCCTCTTCTGTTAGTTGCAATAGTGTGGTCATGTTGCGAATAGATTTTCCCCCCCATACTTGTTGTTATACTGTAAACAAATCAGTATTTTGCATACAATGTTCTTGAATCCACAGTGTTAGTTGTGAATAGCAATAGATAAGATGCATGCAAAAATTTTAATTAGAAAAACTTTTGTATAATACTAATATTTTGTCAAATCAACAAGTTATGGCAGAGCGCAGTAATCATATCGCATGCTATCCCATAACGCATACATTTCCCCCTCCAATTGGAAAAGAGATTCTTATGGCCATAACGCCTATGAAAGGTGTTATGCTGATGGAAAGGCAAGGGAATGAACAATACAATGATAAATGAAGCAGAATACACATATCAATGATAGGACAACGAGAGTTATGGTTATAATGAGAGTAGAGTGTGTAAAGATAGTTATGAATAAGAGATAGGATGCTTTAGATTGATGATAAGTTATGCGAAAAAGAAAAGGACAACAATATGCCAAAAAGATACTTTCCTGACAGTATTCTAGCTGAAAAATGATGCAATTGATCTGAAAACAATTTCTCATGCGTAAAGGTTCAAAATAGGGAAAATTAAAGAAATAACTTCTCCAATAAAAAGAGAGAATAAGAAAAGGGTATTATAGTAATAATTGACGATAAGATATAACTTCAATACTATAAGCAGAGCCTCTACTGCTAGCAGGCATCCATAGCTTCGACAAGGTTGTTTTTTAACCCGTATGAGCCAAGATCCTCAATTTATAAATGGAAAGTTCCAGTGTTGTTCTACAGAAGAGATTAGTGTGTTGGCATGGTAACCAGATAACCACACTGCCATTCATTGGGATGTAGCAAAAGTGATCAGGGCGGCTCAAGATGAGACTTCTTATTCCAAGGATATTTTGGCTATCCATTGGATCATAACCCTAGTGTGGTGGCCATAGTGGGAATGTCACTTCGTTACAGCCTTACGAACATGGTAGGCTGGCTCTTGAAGAGACCCCCTATCGTCGATCTGTAGGCAAAATTTTGTTGTTATTACACCTTTTTATGATAAATAGAGGGAGGCTTAGTACTCCTTAAGAGTAGGGATGGTGGAAGAAGTTGAATCACGTCAATTGAAAAAAATATATCCATGATCACATTTATTAGAAAAAGAGAAGATTATAACCAGGAAGGGTGGAACCAACATGGTATTAGGATGATCAATCAGTATCATGTACAGCAGAAAACAATGCAGTAAAGTAGTATATAAATAATTATGTCCCTTTTGAAAATAATCTATCATCAAGGAGTTGTCCTATAAAAGACCATAACGTTAATGATATTAACTCGTTTCAATAGAATCCATAATTCTTGTCCTCATAAAAGTAGTGTTCTTCATGCCATGAAAGGGAATCAGTAAAATGTGGTTGAGATGAAATAGGAATAATCCCACAAGAGGAAGGAAGGGTTGTTCTTGAAAATACTCCCAAAGTGTTGTTCCCTTGAGGGAACAACAAAAACAATAAAAAAAGTGTTGTTCCTTGTAGGAAGCTATTATCGGGAAATCTAGTGTTTATGCAGAGCTACTAGTCCCACTACGACGGGTAGCTATCTTAGAAATAAACAGATTAAAGTTACTTTCGCTTTCCTTTACGAGAAGTAGATGGGAGAGGGGCAAAGTATACCAACCTCGATCTTTTGCTTGGTTTTCTGCTTGTTCCTTCTCCACTTTGACAGATCTTTGCCGCTCCTCCCTTGACCACTCCCCTTCAAAGAGTACCTGTAAAGTCAAAGCAGCATAATACCTTTAGAGTGCAGAGATCTACAATCATAAACAATATAGGACCAGATATATATTGACCATGCACATGCATATATTAGCAAACATACAAGAATGTGGAGCAAAACTTAAATAGATTTATTGATATAGAGATTAGAAGATTGGATTACAACCCATTGGTCTGACCGAGCATCATCCTCCCAGCATGAAAGCCCTTCTTCACCTCATGAAAAGCTTAGATCACCCAACACTATGATATTCCACCAGGAAACCAACAACACTTCCTTACAAGGTACAAGATTCCCACCTTTGGATCTCTGGGATGAGGGATCCATATATAGATGATTGTAGGGGGGTGAGTCAGCTTCTGGGATTTTGATTAGTGTCCTCTCTCTGATAGTTCTTGATTCCAATTGGAGATTGATGATCTCTTACTCATCCCTGGGTGAATTCAGAGAGGCAAGTGTCACAGGCGAAGTTACTGGAAGATTCCATGATCATTCACCTTGCAAATTGTCTCTGCCATTTGTCTACTCTCACCCATCGCACCCTACAGAAGGGCTTTCCAGTATGCATCGCACTTTTTACACTAAGCAGGTGAGATGCATCACACCTTCTGCACTAAGCAGTTTGTATGGTCCAGTTTTGACTAGTTCTCAGCAGTTTGCTGTGGAGAATTTCTGGGAGATGATGTAATTAGCTGACCTTGTTCCTTTAGGGTATGAAACAAAACTTTTAGAGACTCAGAAGCCCTTGGTTTATGGACATATGTGATTGGGGTTAGAGTGCCCAAATATGTCTATAACAGGAACAACAAAGAAAATGCACGCTAACAGCAAAAATACACATGAAAAAGTGTTGTTCCCTGTAGGGAATAGGGAAAAAATGCACGTGAAAAAAATGTTGTTCCCTGTAGGGAACAGCAAAAAAAATACACCCAAAAAAGTGTTGTTCATTTAAAAGGAACAACAAAAAAAATGCATGCAAAAAAGTGTTGTTCCTTAAAAAGAACAGCAAAAATTTCACCCAAAAAAATGTTGTTCCTTAAAAGGAATAGCAAAAAAAAGCATGCGAAAAAGTGTTGTTCCTTAAAAGGAACAACAAAAAAATTCACCCAAAAAAGTGTTGTTCTTTGAAAGCAACAACAAAAAAATGTTTGCGAAAAAGTATTGTTCCTTAAAAGTAACAGGGAAAAAATGCATGCGAAAAAGTGTTGTTCTTGTTCCTTAAAAGGAACAACAAAAAATACACCCCAAAAAAGTGTTGTTCCTTAAAAGGAACAACAAAAAAATGCTTGCGAAAAAGCATTGTTCCTTAAAAGAAACAACAAAAAAATACACCCCAAAAAAGTGTTGTTCTTTAAAAGGAACAACAAAAAAGTGCATGTGAAAAAGTGTTGTTCCTTAAAAGGAATAGCAAAAATACACCTAAAAAAAGTGATGTTCCTTAGAAGGAACAACAAAAAAATGCTTGCAAAAAAGTGTTGTTTCTTAAAAGGAACAACAAAAAATACACTAAAAAATGTGTTATTCCTTAAAAGGAACAACAAAAAAATGCTTGCGAAAAAGTGTTGTTCCTTTTAAAAAAATGCATGCGAAAAATTGTTGTTCCTTAAAAGGAACAACAAAAAATACACCTAAAAAAAGTGTTGTTCCTTAAAAGGAACAACAAAAAAAAAATGCAAAAAAGTGTTGTTTCTTAAAAGGAACAATTAAAAATACACCCAAAAAAGTGTTGTTCGTTAAAAGGAACAACAAAAAATGCATGTGAAATTGTTGTTCCTTAAATGGAACAGTTGTTGTTCCTTAAGAGGAACAGCCACTGTTCCTTAAGAGGAACAACAACTATTCCTTAATAGGAGAAATAGTTGTTCCTTAAGAGGAACAATTGTTGTTTCTTAAATGGAACAACAAAAAGAGAAACACATGAAACTACTGTTCCTTAAATGGAACGATTGTTGTTCCTTAAACGAAATAGCAAAAAGAAAGAAAAATTTATATACAAAATTAAAAAATGAATGAATTGTTCACTGGATTAATGTTGACGATGGTTTACAATTTGAAGGAAGCAACACTTGAAACAGAAAAATATAAGAGAAATAAGAAAAACAACATTTTATGTAAATAAATAAATTAAGTTACAACAGCTATAATGTTATTTCTTAAGGCAAGGAAAAAATAATCTCTTTCAAAAATGTTTTGGTAGCAATGACATGACATGAATCTTCAAATGGAAATAAATTATTCATTTCTTCTGTCATGAATCTGTTGGGTAATGAATTGGATGAAATTCTCTTGTTTCATTAAAATTTCTTTCAAGAATCTCTCGTCCATAAATTGACCTTCTTTATTCTCCTAGGACCTGCAAAAAACGTTTGTCTACCTATAACAAACATTAAATCATGGAGAAATAGAGGCCATCAGGCTGCCCTAATCCAATACTTATGAAAAAAATAACAAGTAGTTACTCTTTAAGACAAATCCATGAAGAAAATAACAAAGTAAAATTTATTTGTCACCTGCAGGAAAGCAGTGGTCGACCATACTAACCAGCAATGTTTTAATCACAACTCCTTTGTTTTTTGTCCAATTTGAGTGATTCCAAAGCTATATGAGAGCTAATTCAAACGTATACCTCTAATAGAAACATGTTTTAAAAATTCAATGATATTATATGTCAATTTTACTTAGAACAACCTGCATAATAGAGCCATTTCCTATTACCCCACTCAGAACAATAGTTGATATTTTAAGCATAGATTTTTCGTTTGATGTTTGATTCAAATGATTCAAATTGGAAATGAAAATATATTCATTTATTTAGTTCCAATAAAAACTTGTTTTTAATACAAGAACAATTGACAGGTCAAATACTCTAAGGAACAGTCGGACAAATAGAGTTTTAAGAGTGCTGATTTACAATAGACAGTTAGTGTTTTTGTCATAACTTCCTCATACGATATAAAAAATAAGTGATTAAAATTGACTTGTAAAAAATATTCAAATAGGAATATACCATAGAAACAAGTTTTCAAAATTTGTTCATTTAGGCCTTTGAAAACGGACTGTCCCAACTCCGTTCCTGAGCTGCCTACTAGACACCTTGTCAATGTTTTGGTTCTAACTTTTTCGTTTCAAATCCAAATTGAGTGATTAAAATTGGGTTGGAAAGTAGACATCAAGGGCTACTTAGGATATAAATATATTTTAAAAATATTTTCATTTGGTCCCTCAAAACATGACTGTCCCCACTGTGTTTTCAGAAATTTCATCAAGCCCACAAGCCAAAAAAATATGATATTCAAACATTTTTCCAAATTGGTCATAAAAATGAAAATGAGTGTTTTTATAAATATTATTTCCATTATAATTCATCTACATACACAAATGAATTAAAAAAAATTATCACCGATGTTGATTTCCACAACGTGTTGCAACAAAAACAACTATTTTTACATCAAACAAAATGTATTTATTTATGTCCTTATTTATTTCATTTTTTACACTACCCTACTATGATTTTACAAAATGAATATGATTACATATAGGATTACTTTCAATGGAACCATTTTCAAAATAAGGCTTCATGTATGCACATACCCAAATTTGAAAAATGCATATTAATGAATATTAGGGTATGAGAAGCCAACTTCCCTTGAAAAGATGGTGTCAAAAATTGTTGAAGTATGAAGTGATGCTGCAAACAAATGATGGAGTGAAACTAATCTTCAATATATCCTTTACTTTCTTGATTTTCCATAGCCATCATATCATGAAGTTCTTGAGCTTTTAAAATGACTTGTTGATGAAGTTTTTAAGATCTCTTTTTCCAAATACTTATGCTTTGATTTTTTAAGGTTATATTGAAATTGCTCTACATAGTTCTCCAAGCTTTCATCTTCCCCTTGTATCATATCTAAAATATGTTCATCGGCCTTGCAATAGTCTTGGTACTTCTTCAAAAATATGTTCTTCATGTCCTCCCATGCTTGGATGTAGTTCCCACCTGGGCTCATGAACCATCAGAGAGCTGTTCCTTTTAGAGTAAGAGGAAACACTTTCAACCTTTGATCATTAGTACAATAATAATATCCTCTACAAAGTATTTTGAACTCAAATAAGAATTTATCTGGATATTCCTTTGTCAAGCCATGAAAATTTGGTAGAGAATATGGGGGAATTATGTGCATTTGTGTCACTCCTCCTAGATCTTTGATAGGGAATTAAAAAGTAGAAATGTGAGCCATTTCTTACCATAATATAAGATGTTCTTCATGTGTTTATTTGAGGCTTCTCCTTCAAATGTTCTTGTCAATTGGTTAGTGAAATGGGTGGTGCTTACATCACCACTTAAGTGAAATCATGAGATTTGATTTTCAAAATTTCTATTTTTTTCTTAGTCATTCACACAAAAATTAAAACATTTATTTCTACCCTATGTTATTTAACAATTTTGTTGGAAAGTGGGCGAGGGAGCAGGGCTTTTACATGCTCCATATGTGGGTTCTTACCATTCATTTTTAATACCCAATTCTCTCCTAGAAGGCACTCATCAGATGCACACTACTCCTTAGAAATGGCTACACTCTCCCCGGCAATAGCGCCAAAATATTGACTGATAAAAAGGTGTATTTTTAACTCCTAATTATCTTCACATTAATTATCAACCTAAGGTACGATTTTCTATTTCAAGAGTGTACTCAGTCTGAGGTGGTCATTTACTCAAGAGTAATGTTTCTAAATTGCAGTACAGTGCTTCAAATACAAGAGTAAACAGATGCTTTAAATAAAATATAATTGCAATGGCAAGAAACTTAATATTCTGAAACTAGATCATTTACTCAAGAAACTACAACAATCATCAGTCAAGGATGCAGTAGTAATAACTCTTTCCTCTATCAATTGATGAAAATGAAATAAAACAAGATCCTCAATCTGAGAACTTAAATAGTTATAGTCCATGCCCTTTACAATTGTTGATCTTACACTCCACACCAAAACAATTAACTGGAAATGACAATTCAATCAATAATTCTACTAGTAGAAATAGAACAAACACACTTGCTGCAACAACATTGAAAAGGTGAAACCAAATCATTGCATAAAAGAGATAACAACAAAGCCTATTTGAACAACAAAGCTAATTTACCGGAAATGAATAGAAACACTAAATTAATGGAAATGAATAACAAAACTAAATGAACAACAGAGTTCGAAGTGAATAGCGAAGCTTTAGAACTAGAATGAATAACATAAAAATTTAAGTTGCAAAGGATAATAATATTGTTATGATGGAAGAAAATGGAAACGCGATTCAATTACAATTTTATGCCATAAAATGATTTCAAGGAAATATAAAAGAACAAGAAATTGTAAAGTAATGCAATTCAAAGAAATGAAAAGTAAATCAAACCATCACATGACTGGAATTGTAAAGTAAAGGTTCAAATAGTGAGTGGATCCACTAGGGTCAGGCCCTTAGCTGCCAGTGAATACCACTGGATTACTTCAGGAGATGTGAAGGAACTACAACTATTTTTATATATTCATCATTGCATAATCGTTACAGCAAGTTCGTGCTCTGATTCAATAGCAAGAGTCGATGATCAAAGTTATAATTTCAATAGTAATTCTTCCATTCCTCCTATCCTATCCTATCTATCTCTAATCTAATGATTCATCTAATTCTCTCTCTAATCATCCATCATGAATTCCCTTCTCTGATCTTTGTTCTCATTTAAATACACAGAGAGCAGCGAGAAGCTACAACAAATATGATTACAATATGATTCTCATTACAAAATTGGATTGTTCTCAACAAATTGATAAACAAGATCATATTTGAAATATCTCCCCATCAACATTCAACAGGAATAGGTCAAATTTGGTGTTGCAGCTGAGATAATTTGGAAAATGGCCACAACAGTGAATCTGAGAAAAATGTCTTCAGAGAACCTTCTGTTTCTATTAGTACGGACTAAATTTGGGAAAAATTCTCATCACAAAGCTAGTTTGTTCCTTTTTGAACAAAACCCATGTTCTGGATTTTCCAGATTCTTCTCCATTTGCCTGAACCGTTCAATACAAAATTTTCACTTCTGATTCCAGTGAATTTCTGAGTTGGCACATTTAATGATGAGCTAGAGATCAAATCTTCAATCTGGAAAACATCTTGGAGGCTAAAATGGTGAAAATTTTTATTAATAGACCATCATTGGTAAAAACATGCATAATCATCAATTTATTAAAAATAAAGGAGAAGAAATAATATTTATCCATAAGAGCATAAATAATTATAAAATAGAATAATATGATAAATTATGATAAATTATCTGATAAATAATGGTAGAAATGGGTGGAATAGGCATTCAAAAATGATAATAATAATGACATATTAACGGCCCAACACCATCTATGTAGTCATATCCATCTACGCATACACCTTATTCAATGCCTCCACTTCCGAGTCAGTCTACTCCACCGTTGCCTTTACCTCCACCTTTTCGACCTCCTTCGTTTCCTGTTGAACCTATGCCCAATCCTAACAATAATAAAGCAGTGCAAATGATCTATGTAACAAACCCACCTTTACCATTCGAGTGCCAGTCTATTCTAGTTGGGGTTCATGATATTCAATTAAGATCAGGAAGGACTGTAACATCAGAAAATCAGAAGCAACCTATAGTGATTGTTGAAAAGAAAGGAGAATAGGAAAATCTTAACCATTCTCTAAAAGCTATCACTAAGTAGACCTTACCCTTTGAATCCTTGCCATATTCTTCCAACCTCCCTTCCGAGAGAGGCTAGTAATGGAAAGAAGTGAGCTTATTTCAGAGACTAGCTTGGCCTTAGAGCTTCATAATATTTTCATTAAGATACCTTTGCTTCAAGCCATCAAAGAGATCCCCATTTGTACCAAGATTATTAAGGAACTCTGTCTCAAGAAACTTGGGAGGAAGAGATTGGAACCCCAAACCATTCAATTTGTTGGTAGGGCAGCAGAGTTGATGACGAGATGTGTGTCTATGGAAAAATATACTGATCCCAGAAACCCTATTATCTCAGTTCATATTGGTAGTGTCCTTGTCTCTAATGTTCTTATAGACCTAGGGGAAGCCATTAATGTCATGATGAATCAAACCATGGATCAAATTTGGTTATCTCATCTTCGCCCTACTCCCACTATGCTTGAATTAGCAGATAGATCTAAAATTAAGCCAGAAGGAGTATTGGATGATGTGATCATCTCATTAGATTCTTGGAAATATCCTGTTGATTTCATTGTGCTTCAGCCAAAGAACCCAGTAGGAGGACATCCCTTTTTCTTGGGTTGACCATGGCTTGCTACGACTAATTTATATATTGGATGTATTTCCGATGATATGTATATTTCGCCTGGAGATTCTAGGAAGAAAGTTACCTTATACCCCCTTGCCAGATCCATTCATGTCCTTCGAGATACTTTATGGTTGGATAAAAGTAGTGATGACGAGACTCAGCTCATTTCCCTTATCCATCATTATACTGGATCTTCACAAGAAGATGAAATTCAAGATTTCTTGAATAATCTAGACACTATGGTTAACTTTGAGCCATTATGCCAGATTTTTAGCCTAGATTTTCAAGATAATCATGATTCTCATTCTTTTGTACCACTGCATTTGATCATTCCCTTGAGTACTCCTGAGTCTGATACTACTCTTGTTGAGATTAGCCCTCGTAAATCCTTACATATTAGTTCAAATTTGGACTCATCTCAGCAGGAGAAACTTATGAATTTGTTGCAAAACCATCTTAGTGCCTTTTCTTGGGGCTATGAAGATATGAAGGGTATTCCTCCTCAAACTTGTACACATCATATATATATTCAGGAAGTAACCCAACCTATCCGACAATCCCAAAGGCGAATGAATCGAGATCTAAGAGATATTATGAAGGAAGAAGTATAGAAATTCTAGGATGCCGGTTTTATCTATCCTATTTCCGACAGTCAGTGGGTTTCTCCATTAGTGCTAGTACCTAAGAAAAATGGAAGGTGGCGTATTTGTATTGATTATCAAGAATTAAACAACCACTCTCAAATATTATTTCCCTCTCCTATTCATTGATCAGGTGCTTGATACCCTTGCAAGAAAGACATATTTTTCCTTTTTGGATGGCTTCAGTGGCTATAACCAGATGCAGATTACACCCGAAGATCAGGATAAAACTACTTTTACATGTCCATGGGGTACATTTTCTTATAAAGTGCTTCCCTATGGTTTATGTAATGCCCTAGCTACATTTCAAAGGGCAGTCTCGGACATTTTTTCTGATCTAGAATTTGTAGAAATTTATATGGATGACTTTTCTGTGTTTGGTGATTCTTTTTAGGAAGCTCTCAAAAATCTGGAGAAAGTACTTCTTCATTGTCAGGAAGCACATCCCACTTTGAGTGATAAGAAATGTAGATTAATGTGTAAAGCGGGAGTCGTACTTGGCCATTTGATTTCTAGTAAAGGTATCCAGGTTGATCCAACAAAGTTTGAAATCATTCTGTATCTTCCTGCACCCAAAACTCAAAGGGAAGTAAGAGGTTTTTTAGGACATTCTGGTTACTATAGAAGATTCATTGAAAATATTTCTAAGATAGTTTCCCCTCTTTTCTAACCTCTAGCTAAGGATAATGAATTTTCTTGGAGCATAGCTTGCCAATAGTCTTTTGAAACATTGAAGGAAAAGTTAGTGCAGGCACCAGTTTTGAGAGGTCCTAACTCATCCCGGCCTTTTCGCATTTCCTCTAATGCTTCAGAATTGGCTATTGACACAACTTTGGGACAAGAGGAAAATACGAAATCCTATGTTATTTATTATATTAGTAAGAATTTGTCTTCCGCTGAACTAAATTATATAGTTAGAGAGAAAGAGTTTTTAGTTGTAACTTTTGCAATTAATAAGTTCAGACACTATCTTACAAGATATGAAGTATTTGTACATATTGATCATTCCGTGATTAAATATTTGATGAACAAACCATTGACTAGCATAAGAGTGACTAGGTGGTTACTATTTTTGCGGGAATTTAAAATTACTATTGTTGATATTCCAGGAAAATCTAATGTTGTAGCATATTTTCTTTCTATATTAGATAATCCTGGTGAAGCAACTCCTGTTAATGATGATTTTCTAGATGTACATATTTTTTCTATGTCAACAGATTCTCCATGGTTTGTTGACATTGCTAATTACTTGGTTACTGGGAAAACACCACCTCACTTGTTCGCTCATGAAAAGTGGAATGTTATTCAGAAAAGTGTTGCATACTCCTAGATTCAAGGAGATATCTTTTACACTGGTCCAAACCTAATTATTCATAGGTGTGTAAGAGTAGAGGACATGTTTGACATATTGAAATCTTCTCATGATGAACCTTGTGGAGACCACTTTGCTGATAAGCAAACTGCATATAAAGTATTCCGTGCTAGTTACTTTTGGCCTTCCTTGTTTAAGGATGCCAAACAATATGTTAAGCGATGTGATAGCTGTCAACGAGTGGTCCAGCCTAATCAAATCAATGAAATTCCTTTATGCTCCCAAGTTATGATTGAGATGTTTGAAAAATGGGCTATTGATTTTATAGGGCCAATAAATCCAACGTCATTAAGTAAAAAGCGTACTTTGGTTTGTACAAATTTTGTTACAGAATGGGTGGAAGCTAAAGCTTTTTCCTTTGCTACAGAAAAAGTTGTTGATTTTCTTTTTATTGAAATATTTACTAAATTTGGTGTGCTTAGAGAAAATTTTTTTGACAATGGTCCGCAATTTATTTCTAATTTGGTACAGGGTGCGATGGAGCAATACAAGATCTGACACAACAAATCCATGCTGTATCACTCGCAAGCAAATGGCTAGGTTGAATCCACAAACAAAGTGATCAAGTCCACTCTTACAAAGGTAGTAAATATGCATTGGAAAGACTGGGCTGAAAGATTACCAGAATCTTTGTGGGCATATAAAACCACTTGGAGAAATAGCACTGGACATACACCATATGAGCTAGTATATGGAAAACAGGTTCTATTACCAATTGAATTCTAGATCAAAACTTTCAGAACTATAGTTTAGTTAGGACTAGATCTCTCTGAGGCACAACAACAGTGTCTTCTCCAATTAAATGAGTTAGATGAATTTTGTAGCAATGTTGTTCAACAAAACATAATAATTCAACAGCGACGCAAAAGGTGGCATGACAATGTTGGAAATAATACTGAGAGGGGGGGGGGGGGGTGAATCAATATTATCAAGTCAAATATTCCTTTTCTAAAACCAAATTGTATACGCTACTTTAGTTAATTAAACCCACGTATATACGCAACTATTCAGAAGGAAAACCACGTATTCAAAGCAAACTTTTGATTTACTTTAACTTTCTGATGATGATTGTTAATCTGTGATGCAGAATCAAATAACAGGTAACCAGAGACAGTAAAACAGAGCAGAAAGACAATCACACACAATAACAAAAGATATAAGGTGGAAACCCAATGTGAGTGAAAACCACCTGCTGCAATTCGTCTCTCTCATTCTTTAATTAGAAACTTATGTTTAGAATGTACTGGTGCAGTCCTTTACCCGTACGCAGACTGCAACCTGCAACCTGCAGAGAGCTACAACTCTTTCTTGTTTTCCAGCTTCTCCTGGAAGGGAGATACAACCCCCTTTAGCTCTTGCACTAGCCAAGATACTAGTGCGTAGGTGCTGGCCTACAGAAGGCTACAACCTTCTCTTTCTTCCAGGGACCATGTTTCATAAATTTTTGGACTGGATCCATGAGCATCAATCAACCATTAAGAACTTCTCCATCAACCAATCACTTTTCACCAATTAGATCTGAATCAAGTAGATATTTCTCTGACAGATGTACCCAAAACATAGTACTAGTAACCACACACAAAAATAGAACCCAGAACACAGCAGTAGTGAATAGAAGCAGCAAGATCACAAATTAAAACATATACGCTACTTTATCAGCCTGAAACATGCGTGCATACGCTTATGCATATGAAGCAACATGCGTATACGCGTTGTGACTTCACTGAACCTACGTGTATATGTGACTTCACTTCACTGAACCTGCGTATAGATCTATAAAGAATAATTCACTCTTTCAGTTATTCAATCACTAGTTAACCTAGATTATCAGACTTATAGATCAAGCAAGTGCCATATCTAGTAGATCAAAATCATATAAAGATACTATCACTCAAGCTTAAAGATTATGACCCATGAATAGATCTTATACTTCTTTTGCGCTAAGGTTCCTCCTTCATTCAGATCCAGATTTGCATCACAACCCAATTACCAATATACCAGCACTTTATCAGATATTCAATCATCCGGATCATCCTTTGCCACATGATCTCCTTCCTCAATACCATGGTCCAAAACCATAACATTTCAATACCATGAACCCAAAACTAGGGATCAACACATCTGACGAGACGCCATGGTCCAAAACATAGGTTCAAATCCCAAGCACTAACTACCATGGACCAAAAGTATGATCCCCAACATATACGCGCTTTTGTAATGTATAACCCGCATGTATACGCATTCTCGTCTCGATGAACCTGCGTATATGTCTTTTTCTTCTTTCCGAGTGCCTGAACTAAGATCTGTTACCAAGGAGAGTTGCCATCAAGGACAACACTTGTGTCATAGTTCCAAACCTGTGCCACAATGCCAACAATCTCCCCCTTTGGACTTGATGGCAACACCAATATCTCTCCCCCTTTTTCATCAAGGGAAAAGGGTTGTGCTCCCCCTGAGTACATGCTGAAATCTCTGCTGACCATGCTACCCCTAACTGTAGGCAAGATCTGCAAAAAAATATTCTTCAAGAAGAACCAAGACTTATGCATCATAAAAGACCTTCCTATCACCAAAAGACTCAATACATACATCCATTATCCAACCAAGTGGGGATCATCCACCTAACCAAGTGGGAATACATCAGAAATTTACATATGATGACCAAAAACATTACATCTTCATCCCAGGCATAGTGGGGAAACCAATATAGGTCATTACATGACCTTGACACCATATAAGAAAGAGATACATGAAATAGAGATGAAATATATGACTTATGAAAGTCACCAATAACTGATAGCAGCAACAACTGTCAAACATCGTTCATATCAGCAACCAAGATTTCCTTTTGTTCTCCATCTGCCTCTGATCCACCTGAAATCAGCAACAACTATGAACCAGAATCAAAAGCTTCTAAGATAATGCCAACAATGCATTATTAGAAGATTATCTGCTCCCCCTGAACCTGTGCCGGATGGTCTCTGTCAGACCCACATCAGAATATCTTCAAACAGAGCCTTCTCCTCCTAATATCCATCAAGCCTCCATATATGCTACTTTCTCTGCACAAACCAACATATGCACGTGGATCCTCCTCATCCAACACGCGTACACCCATTTTTCTCTGAAACTGACAAGATTTAACAACAATATGATACATCAAATACTCCCAGCTTCTGTCTGAGATATTCAAAAGTTTCCCTAGGCAGTGGTTTGGTGAGAATATCAGCTACTTGTTCCTTGGAAGGAACATACTCCAATTTAACCTTTTGTTCCAACACTTGTTCCCGGAGAAAGTGATACTTGATCGGTATGTGCTTGGTCTTTGAATGCATGACTGGGTTCTTTGAAATGCTGATTGCACTTGTATTATCACATAAGATGGAGATAGGTGGTGTACAAGTGATTTGAAAACCCTGCAAAGTCTGCATCATCCATAGAAGTTGGGTGCAACAAGATGCAACAACCACATATTCTGCTTCAGCTGTAGATAAAGCAATCGAACTCTGTTTCTTGCTGAACCAAGATACTAATCTGGAACCCATAAAGAATGCACCACCACTTGTGCTCTTCCTGTCATCTACACTTCTAGCCCAATCTGCATCTGTATAAGCATGAAGTGTGAGATTTGAATCTCTAGGATACCATAAGCCATAGTTTTGAGTTCCTTGAAGATATTTGAAAATTCTCTTTACTTCCTGAAGATGAGTTTCCTTAAGATTTGCCTAAAATCTTCCAACTATTCCCACTGCATGCATGATGTCTGGTCGGGTACTTGTCAAATAAAGTAGACTTCCAATCATGTATCTATAGGTTGGTTGATGCACTGCTGCTAATTCATCATTTGCACTGAGGCTGCATCCTGTGACCATAGGGGTACATACTGGTTTTGCATCTTCCATGCCATATTTCTTCAATATCTGCTTAAGATATTTGGTTTGGGACAAGAAGATACCGCCTTCATTTTGTTGGATTTGCAATCCAAGAAAGTATGTTAGTTCTCCAAGCAAAGACATTTTGAATTCTTTCTGCATCACCAAGGCAAAGCTCTGACTCATAGCTTCTTCATTGCTGCCAAAGATAATTTCATATACATACACAACAAGTATTAGCAATTTGTCATTTTCAATTTTTAAATAAAGATTGCTATCTATTGATCCTTTTGAAAAACCTTGTTGATGAAGATATTTGTCCAATCGGTAGTACCAGGCCCTTGGAGCTTGTTTAAGACCATAGAGAGCTTTTTTCAGTCTGCATACAAGATTTGGATCGTTCCCAAGGATGAAACCATCTTGTTGCTCAATGTACACTTCTTCTTCTAAGTCCCCATTCAGAAAGGAAGATTTCACGTCCATTTGAAAAACTTTGAAATTCTGAAAGCTTGAGAGAGAAAGAAACATTCAGATGGTCTCAAGTCTAGCAACAGGAGCAAAAGTTTCTTCAAAGTCTATCCCTTCTTGTTGAGCATACCCTTTACAAAAAAGTTTGGCCTTGTTTCTAATAACATCCCCATTTTCATTCAACTTGTTCTTGAAGATCCATTTTGTCCCTATGACATTCTTATCTTTTGGTCTAGGAACCAAATCCCAAGTGTTGTTCTTTTCAATCTGCTCAAGTTCTTCATCCATTGCCTTGACCCAGCTTTCATCTTTGCATGCCTCTTTTACATTTTGTGGCTCAGTGGAGGAGAGCAATGCCAAGTAGCTTGAAGCTTCTGCAATTGTTCTTCTAGTTTGAATACCTACTTCCTTCTGTCCCAAAATCTGAGATTCAGGATGATTTTTCTAAACATACCTAGATGGAGTCTTTTCTTCTATCCTTTCCTGTTCCTCTGGTGCCTCTTGAGGTTATTCTTCATCATCTGTCTGATTTGGAGAGTAGTCTTCATCTTCTTCAATATCTTCATGATTTACTTGCCTGGGGATGTATCCTTTTTCATCAACCACTATGTCAATGCTATCAACAATTCTTCCAAGTCTTTTGTTATAGCATTTATATGCTTTTCTATAGGGAGAATATCCAAGGAGAATGCCTTCATCTGCTCTAGGTTCAAGTTTGCCAAGATGTTCATCCGTATTCTTAATATAGCATTTGCTCCCAAAAATTTTGAAATGCTTTACCGAAGGAGTTTTACCATACTATATCTCATGTGGAGTTTGAGTGCTGTTCACTCGGACATTTGTTTTGTTGAGAATAACAACCGCAGCATATGCAGCTTCACCCCAGAAAGTTGTGGGGGTTCCAGACTCATCAAGCATAGCACGAGCCATTTGTTGGACTGTTCTATTCATCCTTTCCACCATTCCATTTTGCTGAGGAGTTCTAGCTATAGAGAATTCCCTTCTTATCCCATGTTCTTCACAGAAATAAAAAATTCATTTGAGGTAAACTCCCCACCTCTGTCAGACCTGAGGCACTTAATTTTGTAATCTGATTCATTCTCAACCAAGGCTTTGAAGGATTTGAATTTTTCGAATGCCTCATCCTTGCGCTTCATAAGTCCTAACCAAACCATCCTGGAGAAGTCGTCAATGAATAATATAAGGTATTCTTCTCCTTGAGGTGACCTTGTCCTGAATGGACCACATACATCTGTATGAACTAGCTCAAGAGGCCTGCTGGCTGATCCTTCCTTCTCAAGGAAGTTATTTCTGGTTTGCTTTCCAAACTGACATGATTTGCATATGGTGTTGTCTGGAATTTTGATGTCTGGAAGACCACGAACTGCCTGGTATTTGCATGCTTTCCTTATTTGTGAAAAGCTTAGATGCCCCAACCTTCGGTGCCATAACCAGTGTTCATTAGTTTTGCTCAAATAACATTGTTGTTCTCCTTCTTCAAATATGTATAGATTATTTGGAGTTCTTTTGCCTTTGAGTATTGTTCTTCCTATATCAAGATCACGAACACTACACCCATCTGATCGAAATATTACCTCGGTTCCATTATCGCACATTTGACTGACACTCAATAAATTATGCTTCAAGCCATCGACATACAAAACATTTCCAGCTTTAACTGTATCTTTCAACTGAGCAATGCCTTTTCCTTTTATGGCTATAGGGGTGTCATTTCCAAAAGAAACTTTCTTTCCCTTTTCTAAAGCAGTATAAGATTCAAGTTTTTATTTATCACCTGTCAGATGTTTTGAACATCCGCTATCAATGTACCATTGATTTTTCTGTCCTTCTGCATATAAAGCTATCCCACATCTTTCTGGTTGCGGTTCCTTCATTCTCCATGTTTTGGCACTTGAGGTTTGTTCCTTCTGAGTTGCCTTCCAAAACCTGCTCCTGCATTCAGAATCTTCATGACCAAAATTATTACAAATAGAACATTCAATTTCACTTTCAAGGGCGGAAAAGTTGTTATAGGTCCTCTTCGTGATTGCAGGCATACTTCTTTGTTTTTGAGCTTCTCTAGTCATGATTGTCTTATAGGCAACACATTGAGCTGCTTTGTGACCAAAGTTATGGCAAGAGAAACATTGGCCATTGAAGAAATTCCTGCGACTATCATCCAACCGATTGTAGTTTCTACTGACATCCATTCTTGAAGAAAATTGGGAAGATTTTACCTGTGGCTGGTTGTAGCTTCTGTTTGTCCTTAAGGTAGCATGCCCCTGATTTTCTTGATAGTCTTTGTTCGTTCTTGAGGAAGATTGTCTCTGATTTACCTGATGATTTCTATTAGGCCTTTGCTCACTCCTTCTTGCTGCATCAAGATAACTTTTGGAGGTGGAAGCTTGAGATGCTTCTCCATTATACCCCAGACCTGTCTTGATTAGATGGGAACGCTGCACATTGATAATCTCATCCAGAGTTTCAGATCCTTTAACAAATTTAAGATTAAGGGCCTTTGTTTTCTCAATTTCTTTTCTAAGGCCAACAATTTCACATTCTAACTTCTCAAGAGATTTTTCTTTTTCATCAAGTTGAGTTTGCAGAGTATCAATGATCATATTCTTTTCTTCTAAACATGTTTTGAGTCTAGTAATCTCTTCATAAAAGTCATCCACATCTATAGAATCCATGTCATCATCATCTTCAAAGGCCATTAAAAGTTTATAGTGATTACCTCGTTCATCTTCATCGTTATTTGATAGTCCATCACTATCTTCATGAGTGTAATAGCTTTTCTTATTTGCATTCTGTTTCTTGTTCCATCTAACAGGTTCCTTCCCGCTTATCCTTGTGAGGACATTTGGCAGCATAGTGACCTACTCTTCCACAAGCAAAGCATTTGAAAGGTAACTTACCTCTGAATCGTCCAATGCCTCGTTGAAGATTTTTGACAAAATTTGATTCTTCTTCTTCTGATATGTGTCCTGACTCATAGTAGTCTCCTTTGCCAAATGCTTTGAGGGCAGCTTCTCTCCTGTCTGATGGTCCTCCTTTCCTCATTTCATACGCAGTTAGAATTCCATGCAGCTGTGACATTTTAAGGTTTTGAAGATTCTCCTTTTCTTCTATTGTAGAAACTTTAGATTCAAATCTATGGGACAAAGATCTTAGAACTTTTTCAACCACAACAGCCTCTTTTACTTCTTCACCCAAATTTTTCATACAATTAACAATCTCATCTACACGAAGAAAATAGTTAGGCACACTTTCATCATTGTACATCCTGAGATTTTCATACTGAATCTTGAGGGTTTGAAGTTTTGCTCGTTTTACCTGATCATCTCCTTCATATCTTAGAACAATCTTGTCCCAAATTTCCTTTGCGGATTTATACTGCATGACTTTGACAAATTCTTATTGCGATAGACATCCCAATAGGGTATTGACCGCCTTTTCATTTGTTTCATATTTCTTTTTCTCAGCCGGATCTGTAGGAGTTGCTAATGGAAAAGTATACCCTGTATCTATGATATCCCAGACTTCAGTACCAAGAGATTGAAGATAGGCAGTAACTCTTACCTTCCAATATACGAAGTTTGTCCCATCAAAAAACCGGTGGCCTGATTGATGCTTTCCTCTCGTAGTTGCTCATGATGAAAGATCTTCCTTCAAGCATCAAGCTTCTTCAGAAGGACCTGCTCTGATACCAATTGTTGGAAATAATACTGAGAGGGGGGGGTGAATCAGTATTATCAAATTCTTTTCAATATGCCTTCCTTAATTTAATCTTCAAATATTGATCACTAACTTGTATATAATAATGAGCATGAAATAAGAAAAATAGATAGTCACACCAAAGAACACCAGATATAAGGTGGAAACCCAATGTGGGTGAAAACCACCTACTGTAATATGTCTCTATCTTCTTTCAATTAGAAACTTCTTTTACAATGATTTTGTACTGGTACAGTCCTTTACCAGTACGCAGGCTGCAACATGCAGAGAGCTACAACTCTCTCTCGTTTTCCAGTCTCTCCTGGAAGGGAGCTACAACCCCCTTAGATCTTTTACTTCTTAAAGGACCACGTTTCATTAATTTTCAAACTGGATCCATGAACATAAAATAATCATCAAGTACATGTAAATCACCCAATCTCCTTATACAATGAACCAATGAATCACCCAACTCTTCATAATGCTATAAACAGAAAAGTAATACCAGGAATCTAAACCTAGAACTCTGCTGCAATAGATAAAAGACAATCAACAAATGTTTCAAGATAAGACCGCAACTTCACCAATAGGGGCCTCCGTATATCCACAGCTCTTCTGAGACTGAACTGCGTAGATCCACACTGGTTGTTCTTCTGCTCTGCGTACTTTTCTTCAGATCCGCACCTTTACTTCTGACTTACAGTGTACATCCGCACTGTGCCTTCTTCTTGCCTGCGTACCTCGCACTTCGCCCTTTTCTGTGCTGCGTGCGCCCCGCACTATGCCTTCTCCTGTGCTACGTACCCCGCACTGCGCCTTTGGCTTCACAGTGTACTCCCGCACTAAGCCTTTTACTGAGCTGCGTACCCCCGCACTACGCCTTCGGATCTCCTGCGGACTTCTGATTAGGGCCAAATTTACAGTCCTCCAATGTGCCACAGTCAGTCAAATTCACAGATCTGTTCATGCGCCCAAGATATCACGACATGTCAATAGATTCACCTTAAGTTATCTCCTTGACTTAGATCTACCTTTTAAAACCAATCACCCAAAATTTCAGATCTTAAGATATTCAAATTTCACAAGTGTATGGCCAAGAGATCTCCTTTCCTTTTTATAGGCAAGCCCTTCTTAATACCATGGTCCAAAACCATAATAACACAATACCATGAACCCAATACTTGGGATCAACACTTTTGGATGCAATACCATGGACAAAAACCATTTGATCAAAAACTGTCGGACTAATACCATGAACCATTCATGAAGATTCCCACGTGCACGTGCTTTTATGCATTAGAGAGAGTGAAACTGGGGTCCACACCTTCTAAACGTATCACCTGCGTACATGCACGCACTCCTTGGTCTGCGTACGTGCGGGTCCGTAGCTTCTTCTAGGATTACCTGCGAGTATCTTAATTTCCATGATTTTGAGTGCCTGAACTAAGATCAGTCACAAGAGTGAGTTGCCATCAAGTACAACACCTGTACCATAGAGCCAAACCAGAAACATAATGCCAACAACAATTCACACCCATACACTCTTATCTTAGTGTAATTTTGGTACAAGTACCAGTCACTTGTCTTGGTTTTCTCACTAAGGTGTAGAAATAATTTTATATCGAGTCCTATCCTTGGTTCATTATCACTATTCAATAAGAAAGCAACTGTATATAAGAACTGATCTACATAATCACTGAAGGTGAATTCATTGGTATGTTTCCTTACCAAGGAAGTCCAATCAATGACAGACTGGGCATTCCCTTGCTCATCCAATTTCTATAATGGAAACTGAAACTTGCTTGCCTGATGGAATAAAAACAAATACATTAAAACTGAAGAATACTTAAAGACCCCTTCTGTAGAAAACTTCAGGAACTGTTCATGGATGGCATCTGCTAGGAATTCATTGTAATTGAAGATGATTGAGGGCTTTTCACCTGTTAAGAAAATTAATAAAAACCCTATGATGGCTTAATCAACCCACTGATCGGATTGATAGCCCAATAAACAAGAAACTATTGAGATAATTTTCTTTGTCATTTCAGGGAACATAGAAGATGGATAAGGAGGATTCTTCTTAGGCAATTGGACATCCTCAGGTAGAAATGTCTCAAAGATTTTGGCTTTGTGCAGGAAAGTGAGGTTTTTGTAGAGTTCCATGAGGGAATCTACTGAAAATGGTTTTAGAGAGTCAGAATTCTAAATCTAAAGCATTTGGCTTATGGAATCAGAGGTAATTGTGAAAAGAATAACATTATTCTGGGCTACAATTACCCTTTGACTGGGAATATATAGGAAGTGGTACCATGAAACAAATTCAGGAAAACGATGGGTCTGAGGAAAGATGAATTAGGGAAGGAAGGAGTCCCATAAACCCAATTTGTCACTAAGATCAATGAATTTTTGTTTCAACGAGTTGTGGAGTTCATAGAGATTGAACTCACAACTTGCTTCAATGAGTTTGTATTCTTGATCTACCCGGGGCTGGTGGTCTAAGTCAATTACAGGGGGCAGAAGGGGATTTTCAACTATAGATTTGGATTTACCCTTACAAGACATGCTAGAAAGAAAAGAGCTAAATGTCGTAATTACCCTAGAATTTGGTCAGAGGACACTGGTGGCTCGATGACTGGTAGCGGTGATAGGTCAGCTTGCCGACTGGTCACTACAATAGGCTATGTCATTCAGTGTCTTGGAACAGTAAAGGGAAGGGCCAACTAAATGGGTTTATGCCTTATTTAAGCATGAAATCATTTATCGTTGAGGAATTATCCGTGTAACAGAGCGGGTCCGTTAATTTGGGAATGTTTACTTTAACAGTTAAATGATAGGAAGGGATGCGATAGGAGCAGGGGTAGAATGGGAAATGCCATCTAGCGGGGGCATATGAGAGTGGAGAGAGAAAGGACATGCCACTTGGTAGGAGAGGAGTGTAGTGAAACGTGCGGAGTCAACGACTATAATTAGGCGGGAAAGGGAGAAAGATGGATTTTGAATGAGGGGTGAGTGGTAAGCCATTTTGGGCGCGGCGGGGGGGGGGGTGTTCGAAGTCAGCTAGGGAGCGCCACATCACAAAAATGGTATAATGGGAATCCACTTTTCAAACCCCCCCACCTCGATTAACTGTCGGAGGGGTGGGGGGGTCTGAAGTGATCTCTTGTTATTGATCTGGGCGGGTTAGATCACAACCCTCATTTTCAGCCAGAAATTTATTACAAAATGAAAAAAAATGTCAGATCAAATATAGCTTTATTAACACTAATCTAATCGTGTTTAAATGGTGTGATTAAACTAGTTAAATACACTTTATTAAGACTAATCTAATCATGCTTATACTATGTGATTACACTAATTAAATACATTTATTCAACCTTTAATGTGGCATTTAGACTAGATATAGATATAGATATAGATCTGTTTTTTTTAAATTGAAGTGGCATTTGAACTGGCTCACTTATTGGGGCTATTTTCGTTTTTTCATATTTTTTATTTCTTTTGTTTTTCACACACACACACATATATATACTTTTTTTGTATGCCCTTTCATTTTTTGTTTTTGTTTTTGTTTTTCTTTTTATTTTCTTGGAAATAATTTGCAGAATAAAACATTATTTACAATATCTCATAACATAAAAATCAACAGATAATCATCAATTTATCCTACAAATTATAGGACCCTAACACTCTTCAAAAGAGTAGTCTTGGTTTTGAATTTATTTAAATAGTATAAAAAACTTACATGAACACGTGTCTGCAAAATACAATTGAAATATTACTTCACCAACTTCAAAAAATAATAAGAAATATAATTTTGCATAAAAAAAATATAATTTTTTAGTATGCATAACTTAGTTTTCTCTGCGCAGATCATGCTATATATATATATATATATATATAGACTAAGTTATGCTACATGAACACACACATACCTCTCCTCTCTCTCTCTCTCTCTCTTCTCTCTCTTCTTATATATATATATATATATATATATATATATATTATATATATATTATATATATATATATATTACACATTGTAGACTAAGTTATGTGTGAACACACACATACCGCTTAATATGTGAGGAAATTTGCAAGGATAATCATTTCATCTAATGGAAAATTAGGAGATTATACGACACTAATATTTTTTACAAAAAACATCATTAGGACAAAAACATAATTCTCCACAAATTATCTTTTTCCTCTGAATCAAAACTCACAATGCTTTCATGAATTTTGAGGCCTTTAATTTGATAAAAGAGTAAAATTTTGAATTTTCATCGCCACATTTGGCCCAAAACCCATCTTCATGCATTCACCCAGGGAGAAGATGCACTGAATGTGGTGATTTGGCATTGTTCCAAAGGAAGTTTCCTATTGATCCCAACCAGTTTGGGATGTTAGATGTCATGGTCACGTGGAAGGGATATGAGTATGTCATGGTAAATCAACCATCTTCTTTAGCTCTATGGCATAGGAGAATAAATTATGTTGAGCGGGAGATTCATATTTCAAAATTCATGGGAATATTTAAGAACCAAATCTATAAATATGTCAAACACTTGCATAGGTCCAGGTGGAAAGCTTCTGAATTTAAGTGTTCTCGCAAAGTATTCTAGCTCGCTACAATCTTATCAGTGGTAGAATTTATTGAGAATTACACATTTTCTCCTCAAATAGAGATCCAGTGTGAGTATTATCACTCATACCAAGAGTCCATATTCATATAGGTTCTGTATAGACATGCACAATTGAATGTTGATGGTAGAGATAGCACTAACGAGTCATGTGATGTGATTAAGGACTATCACTTCTCCATCAAAGATGATCGTGAGCATGACACATTTTTTGTGCAACGTCACTTTGGACTGATTTATGAATCATTCAAAAAGAATGACATATCATTAAAAAAGCATTATATATGTTCAGATGGTTGTGTAGGGTAGTTCAAGTCAACACACATTTTTTATTGGTCGAATTGACTAGACAAGAAGAAGAAAAATTAGCATATTAGGAGCTATTTTGAAACAAGACATGGAAAGGGTGATCATAACGGTGTAGGTGCTTGTGTGAAGTGAGCACTTAAGAGGTTCCAAATGAGTCGTAATGTGGATCTACTCAAATCATCACTAGAGGTGGTCAACTAGTGCAGATCCCATTTAGGACATGAAGGTCATGGATCTATTAGGCTTGTGTGTAGGTTCTTCTAGAATGTTGAACTTGGCGATGTGAATAGATTAATTCCTTAGTATTGTAATAATATATAAGACACAAGGGAATTACACACAGTGCAAAGTAAAGACATGGTGGAAATTGTTTCCATCGAGACAAGAAAACTCGCATGTTTTTGTGAGTCTTGCATTGGTGCTAATGGATGTAGCCTTGATCAAAGTGAAAAACACGTGTATGTGAAAGGATAGAAATATGCCCCTCTTAATCCAAAAGAACATCATCCAATTCTCACATGGCAAGAGATGAATGCTGAAGAGACCATCATTTCACTTGACCACGATCGAGTCACTGATGTGGTAAGGGAAAGTATGTTGCGCCTATCATTAACGATTTCATCTATAAATTGAAACCTTCAATGTATAATTAATACACATTTTTTATTTTGGTTGTAGGTGATGTATTTGTTGCCATTGACCCCTCAAGAAAGGAAGATAAGTGGCCTATTATTTGATGTGTTGCACACAGGTGAAAATTAGGTTGGTGCGATCGTATGAAGATGGAAAGTTCACATACCAAATTGGTGCCATGGTTGTGATGGGTCAATTTTTTTTAAAGTTTAACAAATAGGGTTGTCAAGTCATTTATAGAGATTTATGCCTAAATATATATTTTACCAATACAATTATCTAGTCATAGTAGCTCATATTAGTCTCAAAGAAATAAAAATAAAGGAAGGTGAACCAAGGAGATGGAAGATGACAAAATTTGACCATGAATGCAATATGGACTTACATTCCTATCACCCATTGGACAAATGAGTAAATGATGCAAATGGAAGGCCCTGAAGCCAAGTCTATAGTAGTCAAGTGTAATCTAATCTAATATAAGAGATAAACATATGAATTTTGTAATTTAGAAATGTGACAATTCAATATTATTGTAATTTTGTAATTTTGAATGTGAATAAACTTCATAGAGAAATGTTTCCCTCTGATATTGGCTATTAGGAATAAACTCATATAGAAACAAGATCAAAATGAATGTCGAAATGTTCAACATAGAATGAAGCCATATTAAAGTATATTTACATATACCCCATGAAAGGACACCATGCACCCATACCCCTCTTGGTGTATCATTCCTATATATTTGTAGAAAATGAAAGTATATTTATAAATAGGATGAATTCATAATGGTGCATATGTTATAAGCTTTATATTTCTTGAGGTGCTTCATTTTCTAAATTTTTCCAAATTTCAAGGAGGCTTTATTTTTAGGGATAGGATCCTTATGTGAACCCCATAGATTTGGAATAAAGAGGGGTCTAAAATTTAATTAAGGGATTTAGATTTAGATTAAATTAAAAAAAAAAATTGATATTATTTTTTTAAATGTCTTGTATTGAATTCATGTTGAGCATGGAAGAAATTTTATATATATACATCATAATAGGTTCTAGAAAATCCATTTCAGTACAACAATAAAGTTGATATAATGTTATTTTACTTAAAATGGAAATTCAACTATCTAGGTTATGAACAACTTTGAATTTTTTTTTATGCTATTAATAAATGCCATGTGTCCATTTGATATAAAGCATGGGAAGAGTTACACGCATTTTTTATATTAGCTTGTAAGAAGTGAAACAAATATATATGTATATGTATATGTATATATATATATATATATATATATATATATATATATTTATATATATATTATATATATATATATATATATATATATATAATGATATATATATAAGCTCTTGTAGATAGCTTCAAAATAAATTAGCATTGAGGGCGATCCAGGTTGATATTGGTGGCCACTCATCTATTCCACTTGGACCCCCACCATCGTTTCTTTCATTTTCCTTAATTATAGCACAATTTATTATTTTTGGCATTTTTTTGAATCTTGAACTTCTGGAGCCGTTTTAAGGCCCTAAATGACGATTTTTGGAGAATGGGTAAACCCATAATCTTCTACAAGAATTTGCAGTTGAAATTCGTATTCGTCAAACAAATATTTATAACAAGGTATCGTATGTGTCAAACATAGATTGTATGCCAAAGTTATGACCATTGGGAGTTGAGGTAGCAATTTACCCCAACAGGGACCACAAACTTTTGATGCTTCATATCCTTCGGTTAGGTTTTTGGATGTTTAGAGTTTTCCATTGTTTCTCAATAATAAATAGGCCTTTGAGATTCATTGTAACATCGTTCAGAAGGCATGTAACCACAACATCTCTTCTTAGAGATAAGAAACCATTGCATGAGCTAGTTTATTTCCATTCTACATGTAAACTGATGTAGATGCATTAGGCCGATCACATAAAAAATAATAAGTTATTAAAGTCAGAACAAGAGCCTAACAATGTGATGGATTGGTCACATGCCAAGGCTAGAACATTTTAAAGTTTATTTGTGAATTTTTTTTATATTTAGTTAATATTAGTTAGGAATATCTAGCTAAAAGAAATGATTTTATAGCTAGTAGGTAGTTAGGACTAAGGGAAATTGGTTCACATCCATGAAATCATTTCTTGGATAGTTTCTTTTAGTTTTTTGAGAGAGAAGGAACATTTTGGCTAGAAGTTTTTGGTGTGAGAGAGAGGTACGCTGTTTTTTTTTTGTGTGAGATTGAAGTTAATTGAACAATATTTATTAGACCATTGGTTTTTTTAATCAGCAAATCGAATTTGTAAATGTGTGTGAGATAGTTACTTGCATATGCACTTGTGAGGTTTGTGAACCATAATATTAATATCTAGAGATTGAAATTGATTTGGTATTTAAATTTCTATGTTGAATGAGGAATTCATGCACTGTATTTTCTCTATTATTTACATTTAAATGAGAACCTGGAGAATCACATTTTAGTTAATATTCTAATCCAATGCTTTTGCATCCAAGATTGTATATTGAAAAGAGTCATTTATATACATATTCGAGGATACAGAGCACTCTATATTAAGCCTATAGAAGAAATAAAATTCGTAAGGGAAAACTGTCATCAAATTTGCGGGTCAATTTCTTATCAAAGGAAGACAAAATCGAAATTATGGCATCTAGGTTTTGTGTGGAGCATGGTCTATTTGGGAACCCGTGAGAAATTTTCCAAAAAGATCCTTGGTTGGGGATTTATGAAGGGATCTGTAAAATGTGTTTTTATAGACTACGTGGCTGGGAAAAATGACTTCTTGCTCCCTTGCACCAACAACTGTGTTTTTAGAAGTTGGAACTAGAAAAACGATTTGTTTTTCCTTTGCAGCAACACCTATGTTTGCAGACATTGAAACTGCGCAAAAAAGACTTGTTGTTCCCTTATACCAGCACTGTGGTTTGCTGAGATAGTAACAATTTGATGTTCCCTTGTACCAGCACTATGGTTTGCTGAGATAGCAATGATTTGATGTTCCCTTGTACCAGCACTATGGTTTTCTAAGATAGAAACGATTTGTTGTTCCCTTGTACAAGCGTTGTGGTTTGCTGAGATAGCAGCCATCGATTTGTGCTATTGGAGCCTTAAATTTTTCTGTCTCTATGGTATAGAGAGATGAATAGGCAAGCAGGAAGGGCACGATGTCATGGAGGCAGACCCACGGGTTATGCAGAACCCCGGGAAGAGATAAGGAGACTGCAAGTTCGGTTAGAAGCCATGGAAGTAGGGAGACAACGAGACCCTAAAGGTGGATATGTTAGTGAGGCCGAAGAGGAACTTGAAGAAGGAGTAGCACCTATTGAAGAAGCTACTGAGATTAAGTTGTTGAGAGAAGTATTGGGCTCAATTTCAAGGCCAAAGCATAAAATCTCCATTTATGATGGTAGTTTGAAACATGAGTATCTAATAGATTGGATTAGTGATATGGACAAGCATTTTGAGTACGAGGAAATTGACGAGGATAAGAGAGTCAAGTTTGCTATGACAAGGCTAAAAGGCCATGTTGCACTACAGTGGGACAATGTATAGGTTGAAATAAGAAAGAAGGACAAACCATTGATCAAGATCTGGGATAGAATGGTGGAAAATTTTAAGAGTAAGTTCTTGCCAAAGGATTACCAGCTAAATCTTTTACAAACAGATGCAAAATCCTAAAAAAAAGATGATGACAGTGAGAGAATACATCGAAGAGTTTTACAAGGTGAATTTGTGAGCAGGATATGTAGAAGATACCTCGAAGAAGACATCAAGGTATATCAATGGTCTGAGGTTAGATATCCAAGATGAAATCAACATACTTTCTTCAAGGACAATAGAGGAAGCATACGAGTGCTCCTTGAAGGCAAAATAAAGCAAAGCTAGGAATCAAATCTCTACCAGAGGATGTGGTTTTTCCAAAGGGAAAGGATAGACAAATGGAAGAGGAAAGTTTCTTGCGCAAAATAATGATGAAAGCAACTCAAATCAGTAAGGGAAATCAGAAAAAGAAGGTGGCAACAGAGGAAGAAGACCTTACCAGAGAGGTAGAGGTAGAGGAAGAGGCAAAGATACTATCTATCAGTGTTACAAATGGAACAAATTGGGTCACCGATCTTTTGAATGTCCTGAGAATGATAATACGGGACAACAAGGTGGATATATACCTCAAATCGAAGTAGTAGAGGCACAAGTACCCGAGGTAGAGAATGTGCCAAAGACTGGAGAGGTGTTGATGATGAAAAAAATTCCTGTTAAAACCAGCAGAGGAGACTGTTGAACTAGTCCAAAGGAAATCCTTATTCAAGAAAATGTAAGAAAAAAGGCAAATGCTACAAATTGGTGATTTACAATGGAAGTATGGACAATCTAGTTTCCCATGAAATGGTGAAAAAATTGGGGTTGGAAAAGATTAAGCACCCCACACCTTATAAGGTATCGTGGTTGCAAAAAGGACACCAATTGTTGGTGCATGAACAAAGTGAAGTTGAGTTTCAGATAGGCAGGTATAAATACAAGGTGCTCTGTGACATAATGCCAATGGATGCTTGTCACATCCTTTTGGGTCACCCATGGAAGTTTGATAGGAAGGTGACACATGATGGAGAGAGAAATTGTTACAAGTTCAAAAAGGATGGAATCAAGCACACTCTTGTACCATTAAAAGAGGATGGTACAATTGAAACAAGCAATCCAAAATCATTGTTGCTTAGTGGAAAGGAATTTCTACAACAGATGGAAGAAGAAGAGGTAATCTATGTAGTGATTTTCAAGCCAAAGGTAGTACTTCTGCACATTGAAATTGTAGATTTACCTATTGAAGTTCAGGATTTGTTGCATGAGTTTCATGATATTGTAGTTGATGAATTGCCAAGTGAATTTCCATCCAAAAGAAGCATCAGTCATCACATAGACTTGATACCGGGAGCAAGTCTTCTAAACAAGGCTACATATCGAATGAAACCTAAAGAGAATGAGGAAGTGAGGAAGCAAGTCCAAGAATTGCTAGAAAAAGGACTAATAAGAGAAATATTGAGTCTGTGTGTCGTACCTACAGTACTAAGTCCAAATAAGGGTGTAGAATGGAGAATGTGCACTGACGCTAGAGAAATCAACAAGATCACCATTCATTACAGGTTTCCATTGCCACAGATGGATGATATGATGGATTTCTTGGGTGGGGCAACTTACTTCTCAAAGCTTGACCTGGAAAGTGGTTATCATCAAATTAAGATCAAAGAAGGAGATGAGTGGAAGACAACTTTCAATACCAATGAAGGATTGTATGATTTGATGGTCATGTCATTTGGCTTGTCAAATGCACCCAGTACATTTATGCGGCTGATCAATGAAGTCTTAAAGGGTTCATTGGTAAGTTTTTCATTGTTTACTTGGATGACATTTTAATTTTCAATCAGACTAAAGAAGAACACTTGAGACATTTGAAGTATGTTTTAGAGAGATTGCAGCAAGAAAATTTGTTGATTAACATGAAGAAGTGTTCTTTTATGAAGAGTGAGCCTGTATACTTGGGCTTTGTCATTCCTAAGGATGGATTGAAAATGGATCCAGAGAAGATAAAGGCAATTGTAAATTGGCCCTCACCTAAGAACATTTTTGAGGTAAGAGGTTTTCATGGCTTAGCCAGCTTCTATAGAAAATTTATCAGGAATTTTAGTGGCATTTGTGCACCTATCATTGACACCATCAAGAAGAATAACCAGCCATTTTATTGGACATTAGCAGCCAAAAAAAAAAAATCAACTATTCAAGAAGAAAATCATTGAGAATTCGGTGTTTGAAGTTGCCAGAATTCAATAAACCCTTTCATGTGATATGTGACACTAGTGGGATAGCCATTGGAGCTATAAGGATCCAAGAAGATAAGCCTATTTCATGTTTCAGCGAGAAGTTAAATGAGTCAAAATAGAAAAATTCTTCCTACGAAAAAAAATTATGCGGTGGTTCAAGATTTGAAGCATTGGAGGCATTACTTGATGCCTAACAAGTTTGTTCTATACACGGATAATTTTTCCTTACAATACATTATGCGGCAACATAATTTAAATCATAAACATGCAAAGTGGGTGGAGTTCCTTCAAAATTTCACTTTTGTTTTGAAGTACATTAGTGGGAAGGCAAATAAGGTCATCGATGCCTTGAGTAGGAGATGCTTAATCATGCAGGAAAGTCAAAGACAAATTTTAGGCTTTGATTATTAGAAGGAATTATATGACATTGATGTTGATTTTAGAGAAGCTTTTGCAGCATATAAAAATCCAGACAATAGGGACAACATTCCATGGAAAGAGTTTATGTTGCACGATGGGCTATTGTTTAAGAAAAATCAACTATGTATACCCAATTGTTCAATGAGGGAAAACTTGGTCCAAGAAAAGCATAGTGGGAAAACTTTTTTGCTTACGCATGCATGTATGGACTATTTTGTACCAAGGCAGATGTACAAAGGTATGTGAGTAAGTGCAAGGTATGTCAACATGTGAAAGGGAGAAGTCAGAATGTTGTATTATACATGTCATTACCCATTCCCAACAAACCTTGGGATTTGGTGAGTGTGGAATTTGTTCTAGGTTTATCAAGAAATCAACGACATAATGATTCAATCCTTGTAGTTGTGGATAGATTTACTAATATGGCTCATTTTATTCTATGTTCCAAAACTAGTGATGCTACCCATGTGGCTAATTTGTTTTTTGATGAGATTGTCTGGTTGCATGGGTTGCCAAAAAGTATAATCTTTGACAGGGACACAGGATTTACCGGACGTTTCTGGAGCACCTTGTGGAATAAACTTGGAACTAAGCTAAATTTTAGCTCAACCTATCATCCACAGTTTGATGGGAAAACAGAGGTTGTAAACAGGAGTTTGGGTAATTTTTTGAGGATTTTAGTAGGTGACCAACCAAAGCAGTGGGATCATATGCTAGCACAGGATAAGTTTTTATATAATGACTCACTAAATAGGAGCACATGAAAGATTCCATTTCAAATCTTGTATGCATGCATTCGAGGGGAATTTGTGAGGTAAGAGACTTGGGAAATCTTGAGCATAGAAGGTTTGATGGAGAGGATTTTGCAACAGTTATGAGTGAGATGCACAAGCAAGTAAAACAAATATTACAAGATACAAACAATGAGCAAATTCAGATAGGAAAGAGGTAAGCTTTGAAGTGGGAGATGTGGTCCTAGCTCACCTAAAAAAAGAGAGGTTTCCAAGGGGAAAATATAACAAATTGAAAATGAAGAAGATAGGACCTTGTAAGATCTTCCACAAGTTTTCAATGAATGCTTATGAGTTGGAGTTACCTCCAGGAATTGGCATTTCACCCATTTTTAATGTAGCCAATTTGTATCTTGTTGACGGTGTTGGACCTGCCAACATGTTAATGGATCTCCTCAGTAAGAAGTCCCAATTAGACCTCAGACCGTTTGGTGTAGGAGTCCCAACAGTAGGTCGTACAGTGATGCCTTGACCGCGATTTTGCACAAAGGCAAGTAAGATAACTCTGTTGGTAGCAAGGGTGTGAAAGCTACAGTAAAACAAGGAAGGTGCATGAGAGGTTCTAACACACTGAGGGTGAGGTGAGTGCTCCCATTGAAAACCTGTAATAGTACTCGGCTTGGAGGGAACACATGAGCGAAAATGCATCACAAGCTGGAAATCAAGTAGCAATCCAAAGTGATGGTTAAATCAACAACACATTTTAGAAAGATTCATACATACTTATACAAAATAGTCCATACATGCATGCGTAAGCAAACAAATACATATATCATTTAGTGTAAACCATATAACATAGAATACAATACAACATACACATGAAACGTATTGGCTATGTTATATTAAGAAGTGTAAGTTCCAGTCATACAATACATCCATGTCCAACCACTAGTTCCAATATTGGAATGTTACAGCCACAACTTCCTGCTCCTCCAAAGAGATGTACTAGCTCTGTGCACTGGAGAAGCCAAGGCTCGTTACAATACTACACAGGCTCTCTCTAAGATAGTCTTATTAGAAGCTTGGCTAACCAAAAGCCTTTCTAATGAGTTATGAAATTCTATTTATAGCAAAGGGTCAGGTGACCCTTGACATTCCCCTTTGTGACAATTCATCTACCCTCTTGACTCTTCAACTACTCTATGACTGTTACATCCAACTATCAACACTTGAAATTCCACTTGACAAGACATTGCATTACAATGCACATGTACCTATGTGAGACAAAATGGCTTGAGCAAGCCATGCAAGAGATCGCTGACACTCGGTCCTTTGGATGAGACCAAATCTTTGACATGCTTGTGATGGTGAAGGTGGTGATATGATGCCAATCTTGGTCATTTGTGATGGTGTGCATGCGCTCCATGGTGACATCTTGTTGAAGCAAACTCTTGCCTCCATTGCATCCCGGTGCATTGGTGTGGCTCCTCCATCCAACTCGTCTGCTAATATGCGTGTGGTCTTCTTGGGTGCAGATGAACTGACAACACATTGATGCATGGTGTCCGTGCTAATCTTCTAGTGTGTGCTGGTGGTCATTCGCATCAACTTTCAACTACATGTTCAGCTCTAGTTAGACTTGATTCTTGTCTTTGTGTCGGTGAGTGCGCCAAATGGGTTAGATCGCATGCATGTGCATAATGATATGTATTCTGTTGAATTCTCGTACATGCGATCAACAACACCACTCACCATGTCTACTCCATGCCAGCTATTGGGATGAACCTATAACTTGTACGGGTGCAATTTCATCCATCTGTGCATATTGCGCCCCTGTTGTACTTGTTCCTATTACAAATCATTCTCTCGTTTGTACAACTCCTTTTCTTCATGGAGTTGTTGCTTGAGCACATGAAACTCCTTCTCTGTTCCATTCTCTACCTTTGCGTGATCTTCATGTCACGTCTTCACCTCATAGCCTAAGTCTCCAAAGTTTCTTTCACCACAAGTAGATCTGATTGAGTTTGCAACTTTGTTCTGCCCCTGTGTTGTCAACAACCTTCCTCTTGTGTTTTTTTCATTTGGTATGCTGACTTCAATTGCTGTTCATGGCACTGCTTGTTGTGATGTTGTTTCCGTCATATATTGATGTCCTTGTCTACAAACAACTTGATGTCTTCATTGGTAGGCAAGTTCATAGACACTTGATCGACTACATCCCCAAGTGTGCTCTAAATGGTGTCTTCGACTCTGGTCTCCTAGAAACCATTGTACCTATGTTGTTAAGAGTCAGATGAACACCTATGATACCTGGAGACATGGAAATGTTCATGGAAACACTTATGGCAAGTAATATTCAGTCGAAAACCAAAATGAACTTGAGAATTGACTTGCAACATACATTTGTTCCTGATCATGAAGGTAGCGCAATTTCCATTGGGAGGTTGGGAGACAGACTGCCAAGATTATGCAAGGCATAATACACACTGTTAGGAGGCTGACTGACTACTGGAACTATGCAATGCATAGTCCAGCATGGCTTCTTACTACTGGAATTGCACATTGCGCAATTCCAGTTGGCAATGACTATAGGCTCAATGACTGCATTGCGAAATTTTCTGGACCATTAGTTGTTGTCCCTAAGAAATGTGCAAATTAAGCCTGGAGGACAGCTCTTGGGAAGAAATTCTTATTTCTGGAGAGGAAGACAAAACCTTCCTTCTGTAGATTGCATAATGTTGTCTTGGTGAGTCAAAGTTTAAGCCAAGGTTGGCCAGACTCGCTGACGAGAAACTAAAAGCATATATGATATTGAATGCATGGCAATACTAAGTGAAAGCATAAGTGATTGATCGTGCATGCAAAAATAGAATAAAAGATTCAGAAAACAGAACAACATGCATGTGGGTGAAGTGAGTCACTGAATCGATGATTATTCATGCAAAAGAGTTTCATGCATGCGACAACAGTGGGATATCAACAAAAACTAAAACGGTGCTAGCACAAGCTAGTATGTGTCAAAACGACAACAAGCGCTCACCAAAATCAATCAAAAAACATTCATATGAAGCGAAACACAAAAAGCGCCAGAAATGCAACACAACACATTGAAGGTGGGCTTACCCCAAAACAGTTGAGTTGAATGTGCCAAAAACTCCTAGATGTGATGTGGGATGTCAGAGCTGCAAGGTTGATGTGAGGAATGAGATCTGCAGCATCCAGTTCATGAGTTTTTATCAAATCAAAGATGTGCCGCGCATGCCACAAATCTAGGAAGAACGAAACTTGGTGGGAGGTTTCTGAAATGATCCTTGCATGCAACATCCAGCTACTAAAAGTAGATCCCTAAATCAAGGGATTCCCTTGCATGTTGCCTTGGGAGAAGTAGACCATGCATGCAAATTGGTTTTGCTCAGTCCCAGAGGGAACTGGTCAACTCAACTGCACATGCAACAGGCTGCTCAACTGCTGGGAGAATGTGCATTTCTAGAAGGGAGTTGGGTTGGTTGTTCAAGAGATTTACGCAATTTCTAGGCAGAGAAGCTGACTGCTTCTCAGAATTGCGTAATTCCTAGGCTTAGCAGCCCTGTTGGGAGGAATTTCACAATTTTCTGGATGAAGCCTGACTGGCAGAATTGCACAATTCTGGAGCCAAGCAGGCTGCCGGACAAAATTGCATAATTTTTGGAGGGAAGGTTGGTTGCCCTCCAAAATTGCACAATTTCTTGAGGGAGTGGCTCAACCTATGTTATAGACATTTTTGGGCACTTCAACCCCAATCATAAATGTCCATAAACTGAGGGCTCCTAAGTCCCTAAAAGTGTTGCTTCACTGCCTAAAGGAACAAGGTCAACTGATTACATCATCTCCCAGAAGTTCTCCACTGAAAACCGCTCATAAATGGTCAAAACTGGACCATACTGAAAGCTCAATGTAGAGGGTGTGATCCATATCACCTTCCCAATGTACAAGGTGCGATGCATACTATTTTGCTCCTCTGCAGGGTGTGATGGTCGGGAATGGACAAATGGCATGGACAAATATGCGAGGTGGAAGATCATGGAATCTTCCAGCAGCTTCCCCTCTAACACTTGCCACTCCATTTTCGACCAGGGATGAGTAAGAGATCATCATTCTCCAAGTGGAAGCAGGAACTATCAGAGAGAAGACGCTAATCAAGATCCCAAAAGATGACTCACCTCTCTGTAATCATCTATATATGGATCCCTCATCACAGAGATCCAAAGGCTGGAATTTTGTATCTTATAGGGAAGTGATGTTGGTATTCTGGTGTACATTCACAAGTGTTGGGTGATCTAGCTTTGCTTGAGGTGAAGAAGGGCTTCTTAGCTAGAGGATGATGTTGGGTCAGAGCACATGGTTGTAATCTTCTTGATACTTCTCATCTGAATAAAGCTATTCTTGTTTCCTTCCACATTCTTGTGTACTTGTTTATATATGCTTGTATATGGTTAATGCACATCTGACCCTACATTATTTATGAATTTAGATCCTTGTTTCTTGCATAGTAGTATGTTGTTGTGATTCTATAGGTCCTTTTGAAGTTGAGTAGACAAAGAGGAAGCGGCAAAACTCTATCAATAAGGAGAGGAAATCGAGCGCAAGACTCAGGTTGGCCCTCTTGGTTCTCCTCTCATCTATTTTCATAAAAGGAATCAATAGTAGACTTTGATTGTTTGTTTCTAAGATAGCCACGCATCTTAGTGGGAATAGCAGCATCCGTATGGACACTATTCTCATATAACAAAACGGCGACTCCGCTGGGGAGCGACTAGATTACTTGTTAGCCTATCTATCCTTGTTTCTTTTATAAACATACAAACGGAGCCTGAAGTCAAGCCAGTTAGCCTTCAAACTACATTTTTCATACAAATGCAAAGTAGATCAATGATGATTTAGTCAATCTCCGGGTTTTTGTTTATAAATTAAACAATAGATCTGCAAGTAATCTAATTGCCCTAAGTAGTGGCTTTAGTAACCTCTAAAATCACCCCTGTGTTTTTACATACATCGATCTGTACTTATTCAGCTTAAACACCTGAACTAAACTACAAACTATGAGTGAAGTCTTGTTCAGAGTCTCACACTGTAACCATCACACCCTGCCTTCAAGGTAGCCTATATGCATCGCACTTCCTGAATGGAGTAACTGCGCTGCATACTGAGTTCACTGTGTAATAGGTGCGATGGTCAGGGAGGACTGATTTTACCCTCTGACTGTGGATTTTTCTCACTATTTTCAATCTTATTCAAGAGTTTTTGTTGTCTATAATCAGTGTGCTTCTGTGGATACCCCCTTCTCTAGCATTATTCCACCTCCTTAGTGCAAAGAACTATAAACATTTTTTATGTATTTTGCATCGTTTTAGTTCTCTTTTGCAAAAAATAACATAGTCGAACTGTTGTCTCTAGATCTGAAAGTGTCGTAGCTATCGTTTTCAGTTTTAGAAAGTAATCCCATTGTTTTAGATAGTTGATTATATGGTTATTATTGCATAAGACTTAATTTACTAGTTTTAAAGTGTCGAAAAGCAATTTCCATTTTAAAATCGCAAATTGTCTCTCTTGTTTGCACTTCGTTTTGAAAAAGAATTTTGTTGAGTACAGTCGCTTTAAAAGTATCTTAGTTTCGTACATGGTTTTCTTAGTGTCATTTACACATTAAGGGAGTTGAAAACCAATACATGCATGTGCATTTGCATCTTGAAAGCTTGGCTTGATTTAGGACAGTGCATATTAGTGTGTGCTCTGTGCTCTGTGAAGAAAAGATGCTTGACTTTCTTCCCCTTAGTAGCTAGGATTTTCATTGCTGAAAGAAGATAAAACGTCTATTTATCATCTTAGGACTGCATTTAGGAATTATACATACATCACGTGGTGAACCTGAAAGGCAAACTGCTAAGCAAGATCAACTTAAAATAAATCTCAATGAATCTAACAACACTTTGGAACTTAACACAACATCTAGAGGTCTAGGCCAGTGACGTATTCCGGCGTTGTAAAGCCTAGTAACTGTTGATTTCAGTGTTGGTTGTGTGATTCCTCCACTCTGAGACGATAAGTTCCAGTACGGACTTGTGCTCCCACGTACCGTCGCGTATATATTGGGAGACCACTATAGGCTGCATCGTTTATCCTTAGGAAGCCGTGTCTGCCGCCCTATCTATCGTAATGCACCAAACACAACATTCAGGAAGACTGACTGTTGTGCCGTAAAAAGTATTCTGCAGTTTTACGATTGGTTTGGTAATCCTCTCTGCCTAGATCTCCAGAGAAGTCCATTTTGCTCCTTTTCAGACTCCTTAACGGAAAAGGTCCTCTGAGCACTTGTCACTTCAAGCTCAATAAAATTTGAAGGCGACTAGAGTCATCTTTTATTTTCTCTCGACTCTTTAAAATTGAAAAAACAAGTTGTGTCAAAGTGTCTAAAATTCATTTAATTCGCAAAACATTTTCCCCTTTTATTTTGAGTTGATCAAGTAATCTGCAATGGTGGAAGAAAGTCAATCAAAACCCCGTCATTCGTGGAGACTTATGATTCAACCATCGTTGACTCCAAAAGCGAAGCCATTCCGGATGAAGCGAACTCGTTTAACCAGATCAAAGTCCCCTAGGTTGGTTGGAGCAAGCACTCCAACATCCTCAAAGACTCCAGTTACTCCGAACATTTCTGGAATCCCTGCCTCTACAGAAGAAATTCCGCAACAGCAACACGACATTAAAACTGATCCTAGTGTGACGGTTAACACTTCTATTCCTGAACCAGTTCCATCTACAACGGATTTAGAAGGTGTTACTCCCCAACCGTTTGCTGCTATAGGACTTACATCTTCCTCAGCACCAGAAATATTTTACGGACCTGACGGTCTACCTCTTCCTCCTGGATTGATTGCCATAGAAGAGATTGTGGAAGATCCTCCGTCTAGCACTCCAATGCAACTTGGAGTTGGGATTGCCCTGTATCCTTCTTCATCAGAAAATATTCACCCACCCTCGGAAGTTCCTGAAGAATTGCTAAGGAATCTTTTGGATAGACTTAAAATGTCTGAACAACCGTCAACATCAAGGACTGTGTCACTCAACACAGCAACAGCAGAAGTCCGTTCTATTATTCTGACAATGTTTTCCACCGTGCCATCTGTCCCAACCAGTTTTTAATCACTGGATGGAGTCCATCCTAGGACTATTTCGACAGTATGGACTGTTCCCATTTGTTCGTTCGGAATTATATCTGGAATCTCTTACATTGAGTCTCGACAAATTGATCCATCACAAGGTCAATTTGGGCAAACTGGTCCCCATAGGCAAATTATTCCTTTGAGCACAGGATTACCGTCGTATGGAGGGCCATATACCCTTTCATTGTCTTCCCCAGAAGGACAACCATGCGTGACTTCGCAACAAAATTTGGGTTATGCTGGAATCACAACTAGCGGTTGGGTACCAGTCCTGTCTCAACAACCAAGAGTTGTATGTTCAATACAACAAAGTTCACCTATGACAAACATTCCCACTACGCCAGCTATTGTGGCTGTATCGCAAGTACAAACGTCACCAATTGTATGCCAACCTCAAGTTTCGCAGGTGGCGATACAAAAATCTCTTGTACCTTCGACACAACCACAATCACCCACTAGTGGAATGGCACAGGTTCAAATGGGGAACCCCAACCCCAATCTTGGTCAAACAGTCAGTGCTGGACAATAGTCCATGGCTTCACAACCATGGTTGGTGCAATACCAACAACCACAATTCTAGCAAGCTTACCAAGGATATGAGCAACAAGTCTTTTCGAGTAATCGGTAGCAGTATCAACCATATCATAATGGTTATGCCCATCAACCTTACCAAAGTAACCAACATCAAATGCATTATGCTGGTATGCAAAGACCGACTGCTCAAATAATTCTGTCTTATCCTAGGTATGCTCAACCAAGCCTAAATCAACAGTTGCCCTTCGTGGCAACTCTAGAGTTGCCAAATCTAAGTCGACTAATGAACGATCCAATTGCCTACGCCCCTTGGTGGCTGGCAATCCTGCATAAACTTCCGTCGGATATTCCTAAATTCAATGGAAATCCGGGTGAAGACCCATCGAATCATGTGATGACCTTTCATCTATGGTGTTCGTTAAACACTCTTAATGATGATTTGATTCGGCTTTGCCTCTTTCAGCGCACATTAACTGGTTCGGCAGCAAAGTGGTATATCGAACTGCCTAGAGCTTCATTTAATAAATTTTGTACCCTAGCCACAACCGTTTTAACCCATTTTCAATTACCTGTCAGGTACGAAACAGGAACTGAGCTACTTACTAATTTCAAACAAACGACGGCCACTCACATATCCGATCTTATTCATGAGTGGCATCATCGTTGCATAATGGTAAAAACATATGTTCCTGATTAGCTATTGGCTGAATGGTTTATTAAGTCATTGTTACCCGCTATTATAGAAGATGTGGCAAAAGGGGGAGTCATCACTGAAGAGCAAGTCATTGCTCGTGTACAATATCTAGACTTGATCTACACTCAGTCTGGCACGCTCTATGATAAAATCCCTAATGCTCCTAGACCAAAATTCTCCGTCCCTTTGCCTCCTAAATAAAACAAGGAATCTCATGCCGGCAATGGTGTGATAGGCATGAAAAGAACTAAAACCATAAAGGCCACATCCAAAAAGGCCCACACTGTTTTGATTCAAGATGCAAATGAAGAACTTTTAGCCTCGGAAGTAAATGCTATGTCAACAGACAAAGGCAAAGAAACCAAGCAACCAGGAGGCAAGAAGAAAAAACAAGGCAAGAAGAAAAATCAAGGAGACTCATCTCCTAGGAAACCTTCTGCAAACCCTTCTGGGAATGTGAAACCCAAAACTCCATGTCATATATGTGATGAGGATCACTAGACACGGGACTGTCCATTTAAAGAAGAACTTAGAAAATCTTTTAAAAGTTCAAAAACCTTGGCTGTATTGACTGATCCGTTTCCGAACCCAAGAACGAATATGGTTGCTAACGAAAATGCTTCCCCATCCCAAGTGCTAATGTTGTCAGTCTCAAAGCAACTGAATGACACTCTTATAACAACAAGGAGTAAATATTATGGGAATCCACACATGTTGAAAAACAAGGACAATGAACAACCTAGTAGTTCAACAACGACTTCAACAAAAGTCGTGCCACCCATCATTCCTGAATTAACAATAAAACCACCAAAGGGAGTAGTACACAAATCAATGTTTAATCCTCATTCCCGAGAAGCACAACACTATAATATAATGGAGGATTTAGCCCAATCGCCATGCGTGATGTCGACTCTTGAAGTGCTACAAAGTTGCCCCTCCCAAAAGCAAGCTTTATTGTCAGCAATAGGTGGGATTGACCCAACGGATTCCAATCTTGTATCTTTTAATCATAAATGATATGACCCTTAGTTACCAGCTCAACTAGCTTTCCTCATTCAAGTGAAAGCCCTCAACAAAACTATTCATAGAACAATTATTGATGAGGGGGCATCCACATGTATCATGTCGATGAGTTGTTGGAAAAATTTGGGGTCTCCCTCTTTGTCACGGTCGAGAACAACATTAAAAGAATTTGATGGACGAACGTACACCCCGTATGGGATACTAAGTAACTTGCAAGTCGAACTGGGGGGAAAAACAGTAGAAATCAATGTTGAAGTCATCGACGGAAATATTGATTACAACATCCTACTGGAAAGACCCTGGATATATGCCATGGCAGCTGTTGTGTCGACCTACTTCAGGAAAATTGCATTTCCTTCCCAAGGAGGAATTACAATCATCGACCAACAAACTTTTCTCCCCAATAGTTCGCAAGTTACGGGAAGCATTCCAATGATCCACGGAAGCCCTAGCATGCTTCATAATATCGGAGTAGGTCGACTAAAAGACCCTATGTTAATGGGAACCTTTACCCTACCACCTCCTACCAATTTGGCGGAAGTGGCTAATGTAGGAACCTGCAATATGATATCTTCCATTCAAAAGATGTTAGAAAACGATGTTAAAATGGATCATTCACAGGTTTTGCCTCTAACCCTATTGGAAATATTATAGCAATCAATGTTCTCAGCATGGGAGGCAAACCAGCATCAATGTTCGTCAAGCGTTTGGATAGATAGGTCTAAGGAATATGGCAGCCCTTCAGATCCTTGGTCGCAAGTACACCTTACAGATGAAGGAATCATTCAATCGATGATGATCGATGGGGCACCATGGGAAGATCACCACCATCGTTCCCATCTTTCGACTTGTAAAGAAGATAATTCTGGCAACCTACAACATCCTTCAGTATTTTACTTTCTGACTAATACTGTAAACACGGTGGATTCCGAAAGAAACCTATCCAATATCGAAGAGACTATTGCCATAAACATCTCGACCAAAACAGATGTTGTAGAGAACATTCATGTTGGCAAATATTGTTCTTCTTCCGAACTGGAAATATATAACACTCTCTTTCGCGAGTTTAGAGATGTCTTTGCTTGGTCATACAATGAATTGCCAAGTATCGACTCAAGCATAGTTGAACATGAGATTAAGATGTATCCAGATGTCAAACCAGTACGACAATGTCTAAGGCAGGTGCACCCTAAGAAAGCCGTTTCCATCAAGGTGGAAGTCGAAAAAATCCTCCATGCTGGTTTCATTTACCCCATTCCTCTAACCGATTGGGTATCGAATATTGTTCATGTGATGAAAAGACAAGGAATGATTAGAGTGTGTGTTGATTACAGGGATGTAAATCAAGCTTGTCCAAAAGACAACTACTCTACACCCTTTATCGACCAGATTATTGATGAATGCGCTAGATGCGAAATCTTTTCATTCATGGATCGATTTTCCGGGTATAATCAAATAAATATCCGCCCGTAGGACAAGTCAAAGACTACATTCATTTGTCCTTGGGGCACATTCGCATATTGCAAGCTACCCTTTGGTTTGAAGAACGCAAGGGTGACTTTTTAGAGAGCAATAAACTATGCTTTCCAAGACATCAAAAACATCATTCAACCTTATCTCGACGATCTCCCAGCTCATTCGTGAAAGCAGACCGATCATCCGCACCATTTGAGAGCAATATTTCTACGTTGCCGACACTACAAGATAAGACTCAATCCGCACAAATGTGTGTTTTGTGTCAGTTTTGGTCATTTACTTGGCTTCGTTGTCTCAAAGGATGGGATTCGTCTCAACCCTTGCAAGGTTCATGCAATCATCGATTTGCCTCCACCTTCAAGCTTGCATCAGATTCAGAAACTCCAAGGGAAAGAAAATTTCCTTAGGAGGTTCATTCCAAATTACGTTGAACTACCTAAAGGTTATACCCACCTATTGAAAAGGGATGTACCCTTCGTTTGGGACCAAGTCGCACAAGCCTCCTTTGACGCTTTAAAGAAATATCTAATACAAGCGTCATTAATGTATGCTCCTGATTATCAAAAAGACTTTAACCTGTATCTGGCTACAGCAGATACGACCATAGCAATGGTCTTAGTTCAAGAAGACAATGGAATTGAACATACTATATATTATTTAAGCCGAAACTTAAATGATATGGAAATGAAATACTCCTACGTTGAAAAGCTAGCCCTCGCAGCTATTCAAGTAATACAGAGATTTCGACACTACATCCTCTTTAGGAAAACTACCATTTTGTCAGATTGCAACGCCATGACTTATATATTGTCGCGACAGTTGCTGGGGGGAAAGTATTCAAAATGGATAGCGATTCTCCAAGAGTTTGATTTGGAATTTAAACGATCCAAATCAAAGAAAGCCCTGGTATTCGCGGAGTTACTATGCGATCTCCCATCGTCGTCCAACGATGAAACATCTGAAGAAGCAATTGTGGATGAAAATTTGTTTATGATATCTTCAAGCGATTTGTGGTACAGAGATATAATCATTTATCTCCAGATGCAAACATACAGGTCTAATACCTCACACTCTGAACAACGACGTATTCGATACCAACCAAAAGACTACGTGATCTTCGGTGACACTCTTTACCGTCATGGTATCGATACAGTTCTGCGGAGGTGCCTCACCCTTGAGGAGGCCGAAAACGTCCTGAATGACTTCCATTCAGGCGCATGTGGGGAGCATCAATCTGGTTACGCTATGGCGCAAAACATTTTTCGAGCAGGATACTTCTAGCCAACAATGTTCAAATATTGCATAACGACAGTTAGAAGTTGTCATGCTTGCCAAATTTTCGATAGCAAAACCAGAAGACCACCCACACCGCTGCAACCAGTAGTAGCTATTGGGTCATTCGCCAAATGGGGCATAGATTTCATGACATGTAACCCCACCTCGACCGGGGGGCATGGGTACATAATAGTCGCAGTGGACTATTTTACCAAATGGGCTGAGGTAATGCCTACATTCAACAATAGTGGCGAAATAGATGCCCTTTTATTTTTCAATCACGTAGTCTCCAGATTCGGTGTTCTAGAGGCCATAGTCACAGATCATGGATCGCATTTTTGCAATCACGTGATGGTTGAGTTGGCTGCCAAATTAGGACTATCCCACGACAGCTCTACTCCGTACTATCCTCAAGCTAATGGACAAGTTGAAGCAATCAACAAAGTCCTAAAGCGCATGCTGCAAAGAATGATCGGAGCCCACAAATGGGATTGGCACCTAATCTTGTACTCGGCCTTGTGGGCATACTGGACATCGGTAAGAAATAAAACTGAATTCACACCTTTTCAGTTGGTGTACAGTCTCGAAGCAATCTTACCGGTCCAATGTGAAATCTCATCCCTCAAACTCACAGTCGACCTTCTCCCCGGAACCTCAGATGAAGAGGCTCCTTTCTTGGAATTAATCCATTTGGATGAACCCTATTGTAATGCAGCTTCGGCTAACGAGGCTCATAAGAAACGAGTCAAATCACAGTTCGACAAGAATGTCAAACCTCGCGTCTTCTCAGAGGGTGACCTAGTATTACTTTATGACCAGGAATCTGATAAATTGGGAGCAGGAAAATTCAAATCGTTATGGATGGGTCCCTATATTGTTAAATGAGTATTAGCAAAAGGAGCCTATGAGTTGATGGACTATGATGGGATTCCACTGGCGCAACCTCGCAACAGGTTGTACCTCAAACGCTACTATGCTTGATCTCGCATAGTAGTCCTCGTGCTTTTGTTACGTTTTCATTTTCGCCAAGAGAATTTAATTTGGTTAAGTAATCCACTTTTTTCATTCGTTGCATATGTCGAACCTACTAGAATCATTCGTTGGATATGCCGACAGAGCAAGTCGTAGCTCACAGAATCTGTCTTCTGTGGCATGGGCCATTTTCAATCCTAGCGGTGAGTTAGTAAGTTTCAAAGGAGTATGTATTGGTCGGTCTACGAACAATATCACTGAGTACAAATCATTAATAGAACTCCTTTATGATGTCATCGCACATGGTATATGCCAACTTGTCATCAAGCTAGACTCAAAGCTCGTCATTCTACAACTCACCGGCATCTATGCTGTATGAAATCCAGCTATCTATCGCATGTTCCTAAGGGTCAAAATTTTGGAAAGACAGTTTGATTTCATCCAATATCAACATATTTCCATAAGTTTGAACACATTAACAGACTCATTGGCAAATTATGTGTTAGATAGACATTTGCGACATTTATAAAAAGAAGAATCACATTAATATATGCAGCAAGATCATGTAACTGAACCAAAATAAAGCTCCGAAAATCAAAAATATATTCCATAAAATGTTTATAGTTTGTACATAATGTTCTGTAACCAAGACAAAATTGGTCAAATGACCCAAAACTCAAAAATGCTAGGGGGCACCCTAGCCTAATGGTGTTGGTGATAACAAGTCACCGCCTGTGAAATCATGCGTAAGAGCCTAGTCCATCAACTCGACACTCCAGTGGTATGTCGCTACAACCGCAAAGGCAGCTCATGAGTCCTCACATCCGGGATTACAAGGGTAAGACCCTCAACCTGGTCCTATAGTGCTGAAAGAGTCTCGGCCACATCAAGGTCGCGAAGGATAGCCCTCAAAACCGCTTCTCCTGCTAGAGCGGCCGTTGGGTCTCTACGGCACACTGTTGGTCGAACTGGGCCAACATCTGCATGAGCACATGAGTTTTGATTAGTCTTGATCAGAAGAATATAAGAACATTATAAACAACAATGAACAGAGATATGGTCAGAAGAAAATTACCCATGACACCCCACTGCTCTCCAACCGGTAACACCAAATCCGAATCACCTCGGAAGTCCATACCAGCATATGGGAACCTGGCGTAGACCATCTCCTGACAGTCAAACCACTCAAAGAAGGTCTCAAAAAATGAAATCTGGGGCTGGCCAGCATGCCAAAACATGAGATCGACCCATCTCTACATTCGAGGTTTTGTCGGTGGAGGTAGGCCAAGTGATATATACTGTGGCTGCATCAATGGGATCCGCTCCAAGGCGAAAGCAGTCAAAATAGAACCATAACCAAAGTTCTTAGATCTGCCACTCTTCACCTTGGTCAACTGTTCCTTCATCATAGAAAGTACTGCATCACACCAATTGAACACCTTTGGTTCAAGGCGTTCCAGAGCATACTGCATATACGATCTGTTGGCTATATGGAGAGTAGAACTACCAGCCAGTCTAGCAAAAGTAAACAAGATGGTCCGCAAGGGCCGATCAGTGATGTCTCGAATGTTGATCTTGGTGTCTACACTCGGCTGAGATCCTTCTTTGCAATGCCAGCGAATGTACTCCCTTACAGACTCACCCCCACGGGCAGAGCCTGATAAAGAGAGAGGGGCGTCGTGCCTCGACAAGCCAGTCAGAAAATAGATGTCCACCACCGTCAAGGGGATCAATTTGCCCCTAATATGGAATACCTGGTTGATAGGATCCCAAGCATTGATGAAATACTGCAACAAACTAATTTGTTGCCTCATGCTCGAGATACGAAAAAACTTTAGTAAGCCACAGTTCCGTAATGCAGCTACTATGCCCGGATCATGTAAAGCAACAACATCCTCTTCTTCATGCTCACGTTCTCTCCATGTGACAACCATTTTCCTCTGATGAATCTCTGAAAAATAAATAAGGGAAGAGTCAGGATCTTCATTTGGTGAAAACAGGCAAAACTTTCATGAGGAAACCATGCAAAAATTTTCCTCCCTACACCCATCACACCTTTCGACTAAGGAAGGGTGCGATGATCCTAGGGCAAGTTCTTCAAACCCCAGGGGCTTAGCGGAATAGGGAAATGAGCTCAAAATCCAAAATGAAAGGCATGAAATGAAATAGAACAAGTTTAGCTCCTACCTGGTCCGAACGGCGTCGAGAACTGTCCACAGAATCTCCTGGAATCCGCTGGTGAAAATCAAGGGGGAAAAGCACCTCCAGAGCTCCAACAAACCAAATTCAAATGAAATGGTAAAATGAGAGGTAAAAAGTCACTTTTGATTTACTATGCACGTAATTCAAGTAAAATATTAGTGTTTTGACTCATTTATCATGCATATGTTTTTACTCATTTATCATTTCTAATCGGTTTGATGAAGCAGATGAATAGGTAGTACTATTTTTCAAAGAACAAAATGTTAAGGGTAAATCGAAAAATCAATGACCATCATGGTGAGAAATTTTGTTGCAGAGTTCAAGCTTGTTAAAAAATAAACTCTCCACGAGCAGTTTTAGCGCATAGTTCATGCTCATTAAAAAATAAACATAAGTCATGAACAAGTGTTTCTCCCCTCATTTAAGCTCATTAAAAAATGAACGGGTAAATAACCATTGTGAATGTCTTATCGCCATCTTTTGAACCTTGGTCGTGTTCTCTCCATCACCTCCACTCTGTTTTTAGCCTATCATTCACCCCACATGATTGTTTACCCCTTCAAGCAACATCTACGAAGAGTGATTCTGCTAGCCATCCTTGTAACATTGTCGTGATTGGAAAATTCCAAACCTTACCTGGAATCAGCGGCTACCCGAAACTATCACTCATTCCTCAAAAACGAGTCTTCTTTATGCTCTTTTCACCTGACTCGTAAAATATGAAAAGATTGCTGAGCGATTGGCCTCTCCGGATCGTTAAAAGGCGTCGGAAGTGCTATCCCTCTAGATTTTAATCTTTTTGGACTTGAGGGATTATTACACAAAAATATCGAGCGCTTGTCTTGTTCGGCTCGTTGAAACTATCGAAAATTCATCCCTTTTGTATTATTTTATGCTTTTTCGGACTTAAGGGACTATACAACGAAAAAGAATATTCAGAGTCTTCTTTCTATTTCTTTCAGACTCTCTAAAATTGAAAGAGGCCGAGTTATCTTTGTCGTTAAACTCGTTAAACTAAATAGCGACAAACTCATCCAACAGGCCGAGAATGAATTTCACTGTAGCTAGGCTCGCTAAAATATAGCGACAGGTTCGCCTGAATGGAAGATTATAGAACAAGCATATGTTATCCTCCTCAATCTTGACAAAAATAAAGAGGTACTGGTCAGAAATGACTGGGAAAAATTGGGAAGAAAACAAGAAGAAACTTTATTGGTAGCAAGGCGCTCTTGAACATGACACTTTCCTTCCGCATCCATGCCAGGTTGGGTTGTTCCGTTCACTGGTCCTCACCATTGGTCCTTCACACCATCCATCTCTGGGGTTAACACTACAAATCCATCGTCAGTGTCGCCGATATGTTCAAGAGAAGTCATTCAGACAATTCACCTGAGTCTCACCCACTGCAATACATTCATGCTTCATTCCTTCATGACCGCCACTGTCACACAGAATGGGTTATACTTGCGGACAAATCTAACCTTCCTAGGAGTCTAAGACTCTCTAATGACAAACAAACCAAACAAGAGCTATCCTTCTCTAGATACACATCATTCTACAAGAATTCAAATTTTTTCGATCTTACCTTAGGTCCAACGCTTGTTGTAGCAGTCCAGCCTGCTGATCCAGATGAACTCCTCCTTCACTTTCAGACCTGCATACACTAACAAAGCAAACGATTACATAGCATCTGAATATTCATCATAAAACAAAGCATATTTATCATATTGACCAAGGAATACATGAAATAATTCATTAACAAATCATTGAGAAGAATGGACTTATTCGTATTAAATAATCAAAGGAACCATTACAACCTGAGCCTTGGTGTTGTGCAAGCTCCTCCCAGGGTCCAGCAAGAGATTTCCTCTACTTTGACAAGCTCACCCACTCCCACTATGGCAACAAGGAAGGATAGTGATCTCTCCTCACAAGTCAACAAATGGAAGTCCTAATTCCAGCAGCATTTACCCTATAGAATGTTCAGCTTTCAACCTCTCCTCCTTTGGCCCAATGCCTGTATTTATAGTATTCTAGAAGAGGTTATTCAGTTCCAACATCAATGGGATACTCCCTCTTTTGGATGGGGTAGCTCCTCTCTTGATGGGATAAGCTCCTCTATCATAGGGGTGCATGAACCATCTGGAGGCGCTCAATACACGTCAAGAACTCTTCTAGAAGGCTCTAGAAGTGACCACAAGTAACTTTTTAAAGATGAAACTCGCGCCTTTTGACCTTTACAGGGGTACGCACCCTAGCTTTAGTATACAGAGCGTATTACTACGCAGGTCTAATGTATGTGGAGTGCGTACACGCAGGAAAGGTAGAGAGAACCTGCGTACCCAGAGATAAACATGTTTTCAAGTGACTTTCTCTCTCTTTGAAGTTTTGACATGAAGAGCAGAGGTATGGGGCTTGACAAAGAGGACAATGTGGCTATTGATGAGGCCACATAAACTGCAGATAGTCAAGGTGACAAAATTCAGTGTAACAGCTGTGATGTAAAATAACAAAACATATCGGATTACAGAACAAAGATAATAATGAAAACCATGCACAAAGAAAAGGTAATAGTACAGGAGCAAGTGTTCCACTAGGGCCGGGCCCTTAGCCTCCAGGGATACATCACTTGAGATTATTCCAGGATCAAAGGTGAATCAGCAACTAGGTTTATATTAATGCATTAAAACAGAATTACAACAAATCACTTCTCAACGAGAGTCAATGATCAAAGTCTCAAATTCAAGAAGAGTTACATAGAAAAATGACAGCATATTTTCCCCCCAAGCTAGCGGTGCTGCCCCTTTTTATAACAGCTAAGGCGGAGATATCAATGATGCAAAAATAGTTAAAGCAGCTATCCCTCAGGGTCCTTTGATCCTAAGGGATTCACCAAACTGTTAATTCCCAGTTATCCATTTTCTTTCTTGCGCCGAGTCGACATCTCCATTTCCTTTCCCTAGCTGATATGCTTTAATTTGGATCGCCTTGTTTGCATGTGGTTCCCCGCCAAAGGGACAACAGTTAACTTGGCCCTGTCTTTTTCTTTGGAATAACATTCTTTTGTTTTTCCCTTTTCTTGCATAAGAAATGGCAATTGTCAGTGTTTTTCATATTGCATATTAATGCTACATATTTTGTCATGATTTCTTATTATCTACCTAGTTCATGATGCAAAGGGGTTGTAAGTTTTAATGAAAAGATGCCAAAATAATCAACAAAAACATACCTTCTTTAGTACTCCACACACTCCCCTGCTTACCCTTTTTCATGCCCTCATGAAAACATTGTAGTTGACATGTAAGGTAGTGAGAGAGTAGGCTGGAGATGGGATCTCATGTGGTGGTCTACAGCCATGATGCTTAACTAGGTATTCAAAAAGATGGCCTGTTTGACCCTCAGGCATCTCATACAGGGCTTGGTATCCAGGTGCAGGGTGCCAAAGAATCTAACTCCAGAACCTATATCCTAACCAAGATGGCCTTGCTCTCAAAATAAATTCACCATATAGGTTCAAGTGATCGGCAGCTAACTTAAAGTTCTCATAATTAAATGGTTCCCTAAGTTGGATATTCAGATTAGAGATCTGATATTGAAATTTAGCCGCATCAATGGAAAGGTATTTAATAGGGAAAAAGTATTATATTCCCTGCCAATTGATTGTTGTATGAATGGGTCCTAATGCTTCAATCACGCATAGAGCCCCCATGAGGTTCCTATGTTCCCTCCACAACTGTACTGGATTTCTAGGCTCAGCTCTTACCCATAAATCTAGTCCGTTTTCTTGTCTTTGGAAGGCATTATTGGCTTTAAGCCATTTGATTTGATTAACTCCAAATGAAATAAATGCTTGCAATTGGATATCCCGAACAAAAGGGCTGGGGTTCAACTCTGTTGGTCTAACACAAGGTTATGTAGATAGAATTCACACAATAATCTTTGAACCTTTACCCCATAGTGCTTACAACAATTTATAAAATCATCAATGGTATTAATTTGTATAGGGGTGCCTTCTCTGACAGCCTTTATTTTCAATTGCAAATATCGTTCCATTAAAAACAAGGCATAATTCTTAGCAGGGGCTCTACATGCTAGGACGTTAGCGTACAAAGAGTATAAGGTATCCATCTACTTGATAACTATATCTAACTTATGTGTTACCTTTGTGACTTTTTATTCTTCCCTTCGCCATCCTTCAAAGGCTTGGATTTCGAATAGATTGACATTCCTTAGTTGTTGTTGTAATTCTTCATACCTTTCTCGAGGAAATGTTTGTTCTGTGATTTTTTCTGCTGCTTGCTGAGCCTGCATCAAACCCTCTTGTAGGGTTACCATCCTTGGATCGTTGTCCCACATGGTAGTGGTGAGCGGGAGGTTCACTTGAATCTTCTTATTTTATTGTCTCGTGTTTATGGTTCGCATTTCTTCAGAGGGTTGTGCTTCTGTCTGTACTTCTTTGTCATAGGTTGATATATCATCTATCTCTACTTCAACATGGGTAACAGTTGAATGATATTCCTTTTGGTTTTGAACGGTAGACTACTACTCAAAAAGGTTTTGAACGACAAACTATTCTTCAACAAAGTTTTGAACGGAAAACTGCTCCTCAACAGGATTTGGAACAACAGACTGCTTCTCAACAGGGTTTTTAATAGCAAGGTGGACTTGAGTCCTCCGAACCTTTTTCTTGAGGGGTCTTGCCAGAGTGGTTGCATGTTTCACCCCCGAAGTCCTTTTTACCCTCTTCCTCATTTTCAAAACCATGATTTCTTGTCGAAGTCGAGCTATCACATTCAGTAATCTTTGTTGTTCTTTCCTAATCTTCTAATTTCTTCTATTTCCTTAGAAGGAACAACTGTCTGTTTACTCGGGCCTGGATTTTTATCGCAGTCAATTCTCTGGTTTTCTTCTTGGGGTGCTCCTTCCTTGCTCCGTTCGGGTTGCCCAGGAGTAACAACCCTAGCTGGTTCTGTTATTTCTTGGGTGACTTACTTTTCCACCCCTTCTTCTTCCTGAATTTCTTCCAGTGTAGTCTGGCTAGGAACCTATTATTCCTCCTCTATACCACTTTTCTCTCCTGACATACTTTCATCATGAACATTCTGATTCTCTTTTTCTACTTCCTCGTCATGTAATCCTTTGGGTGCATTTTTATCCTGAGCAGAATGCTCTTTTGGTTCTTCTTCAACATGGAGGTCTGGCGAGCTAAGAGGTTGGGCATATTTGCCCATGTTGGCCAGGATTTTGGCCAATTCATCTTCCTGCAATGGATTTTGCAAGGGGTTGTCTTCGTGCTGCTCTATTTCTTCCTCCTCCTGCCCAGGTTGCTCAGTCTCTTCCTCCATTTCTCCTTCCTCATTTTCTTCCAATCCTTTCTCATTCTCTTCTCCTTCTAATTGCAGGGGTTACTCATCCCCTGAATCGTCTATCTCTACTGGTTGGCTAGTATCCCCTTGGGAATTTTCCAACCTCTCTCTAATCCGTGCCAATCTAACTAATTTCCTTCATTTCATGGGTGATCTGGTGTACTGGTGGCATGCTTACATTTTGGGGATGGCATAGTCAATCCCCCATCTATCATGGCAATTAGCTCTTCCCAGCTGCTCTGTTGCTGAGTGACGTTATGGCTAACTATCAACCGTATCAGCCCATGGTGACTTACTACTGATTCTACATGTTGTGCCTTTTTCATGCTTCGAGCAACATCATGAAGTAATGAATTTAAAAATGCACGTAAGTTTACAGAGCATTTCTGTTTTAATACAACTAAAAGTTTAAGGTGTCGTGGTCTTACCACATCTTTCTTGCCTTCACAGGTGATGTAGTTCTGGATTATCTTCACCAATTCTTCCCATGGCTCTCCCAATGCTGCTGGTAGAACTCCCTTTCCTTTGACTGTCAGGTTCTAGCCTTCATCCTGGAATATTTTTATGATCTTTTGCAGTCTCTCCTTCTTTAATGTCCATGCAGGTCCAGTAGCTGGCATTCCCGAGACCTCTATGATTATGTCATCGGTGACTGCTATGTGTCTCCCCCTTACTATGGAGTGATATTCTTGCAAATTCTGCAAGAATTTTATTGCTATTCTCGTTGGATTCCTATAAACAATTTAGATAAATTAACCAACCTGCTCTTGCCAGGATTTCTTATGTAGCATCAGAGACTGTCAATACCTGTGGTTCTCTCCGAATTGATCTTCCTCCCATGCTTTTGGTTTCACTGTAAAATCTCAGAGATGGTAATGGAACAACAGGTTGTTCAAACTATTAGAACGCAGAGAAACTAACAAAACAACAGGACTCACTCAAATCCTGATTCACTTACTAATTGCCGCAAAACTATGGAAATGGCTTAGGAATATCAAGCCATGCAAATGGAAAAAAAGTATACCGTTGAGCCTTGCTATTCCCAATTAAACAATTTCCCGAATACTAGTCTGACACATATACCAGCGAATGATGAGGTTAACCTCCCCCCCCATAATGTGATAGGTTGTCCTCGGCCATCAAATGAGGGAGTGGCGTGCTGATCTACCCCGTGACAGAGTAATAAAGGAACAGCATATGCCAACATTCCATGTTTACAAAAGGAGCAGGTTACCAAAATCAAGGTGTATAGGCGGATCGCTTAAAAAATAAGAGACTGTTGTGATATGATATAAGGCTGGGGGGATAGGACAACTGACGTGCACACAAAGTCTAATGCGGTCATTATCAACTTTTCGTTCATGATTGGTTATAATATATTTTCATGTATTTAATGGTTCGGGAAATAACATACACAATCGTATGTGACATATTACAAAGGTATAAGAGACAGAAGGGTGTTGATGATTACTATTGGTGTATAAAGAATGTGACTTCAATACCATTAACAAAGCTCTGCTATCGACAGGTGTCCATAACCTTGACAGAGTTGTTTGTTTCACCCATGGAACCATGATCCTTTGTGTATGCTTAGGAAGTGTTGTGTGGTGTCAAAATGTAGGCCATTATGCTGGCTTGGTGACCAGTTAGCCATAACGCCATTCACCAAGAAGGAGTGAAAGGTGGGTAGGCTGGCTCATGATGAGACCTCTTGTTCCAAGGACTCTTTTATTTTTTTGTTGATGTGCCTCTTGGACCATATCCCTGGTGTGGTGGCCATAGTGGGAATGCCACTTCACTTTCTTCCTTATGATCATGGTAGACTGGCTCTTGATGAGACCCCCTATCCTGCATTTGACAACTCATATAAACAAGTCATATAAACATCCCTTTTTTTCTTTTCATAGAGTACTTTTCTATTTATACACAAAGGGTGGTTCAACACTCCTTAAGAGTAGGAATGGTGGAAGAAGTCTTAACATCTCAATAGAAACATATAGACCCTTTGTTCTTATTCCTTAATAATAATCAAAGAAGATTATGAGAATTTAAAAGGAACCAACATGATAAAGATAACCAATCATATCAGTATTAGTAGAATAATGACAGCAAAAATAATGGATAAGTGTGTCCTTCCCTCTTTCCTCCTACCAATTAACAGCAATTTCTTGTAAAAATAGCGATTTTATATAATTTACTGATTTTAGTATGTTGTCATTTTGTATCCATTTCATAGGTGTATAGCTGTGTTCCAAAAGACTTGAAACAGCAGGAACAACAGGCATCTTTAAATTAGAACAGCGAGGGGAACAAGCATAAGTAAAAGGAATACGAGGATGTTGTTATTTCAAAAAGGAAGAGCAGAAGAATACAAGTGTTGTTCCTTTTCCAAAGGAACAAAAAAAAAATGCAAGTGTCGTTCCTTTGGAAAAGGAACAACAACAACCAAAAGTGTTGCTCCTTTGGAAAAGGAATAGCAGAAAGCGCAAATGTCGTTCCTTCGGAAAAGGAACAGCAGAAAACACGAATGTCGTTCCTTTGGAAAAGGAACAACAAAAATCAAAAGTGTTGTTCCTTTGGAAAATGAACAACAGAAAACACTGTTAGGATATTCCGACACATAGGAAATAGTTAAGTTCAACTTGGTCTAGTATAGTGTTAGGTATAGAGTTAGGTAAAGTGTGTTTCTTTACCGTTGTACATTTTGTAACTTACAATCCGATGGTCACGATATGTAGTGATC